>WOXC01009749.1:197500-290756 GCA_011680675.1 Gymnobelideus leadbeateri | reverse complement strand
TCACTTTCCTTGTTGTACACTGATTTTATTTGTGTATGAAGTAGCTAACAATATAAAAATAAATATGCAGGGTAACAAAGATAGATGATCAAAATATAATCACCCTTGTGTTTGGATTGATCTGCACTCTGGGAACTTGGTTTTGAGTCTTCTGTGGCTGGCTGGCTGCTTAGGGAAACAGGACATGTGGAAGAGGAGGGAGCTTAGTGCAGAACATGTTTATAGACAAATGAAATCACAGTTTTAAGATAGGGGTTCAGGAGAATGAGAGAGGTGGGAGGGCCCAAAGCACAAGAAAGAAGGTGGTTTTACTTTATAGTGCTTGTGTTTATGTATGTGTGTGTGTGTGTGTGTGTGTGTGTGTGTGTGTACATATGAAACACAGGCAAAGATTTTCAACGATTGAAGGATTTTTCTCTTTGCAAAGCCACATACTCAATGCAGTTTTCTACCTGTTTTCAAACATCCTCACAGTAGTTGATCATTCAGAACCAGTATATCTGTCTTGTATGTCAGTGGGGAATAGAAGAGGCACAGTGAGATATGGCCTGAGATCAGTTTAACAATATAACTGATTAGGTGCTATTGGGCGGTGAGGTGGGAGCATGTTTGTATGCTCCTCTGTTGTATCCATGTGACTGCCATTTTTTTTTTTGCTTTGGGTCTAGATGTCCATCATTTCACCTGTCCTATTTATAAGCTATCAGATTTCTGCATTTTAAAAATTTATTCATTGATCTGCTCACTTGGCATATGGTGCCTTTCAGTAATTTCAGTTTTAGATAATGAGACAGAGAGAGAGAGAGAGAGAGAGAATGCAGTTGAGATTCATGGAACTTCTATATAAAATTTCCTACATGTTTATACATATATGCATATATGTGTATGTGTATATATGTATATATTGATATGCCTACACAAATATATACACATATATGTATATTTCCTTCCTTTTCACTAGTGTCCATTGTAAAATGGACTCAGGGTCCCTTTTGAGTCCCTGGTAATTACTGCAATGAGAAAGAAGCATAATAAGCCCAGATAGTAATATATATAAGAGGTTCTTGATATATTAGTAATGTGATTAACAGAGATATAAATGGTCCCAAGTTGACTAGTGTGCACTTACATGCAACAGCTAGATTAGGTGTGTGAGAGAGAGGCAGACAGACAGAGTGTGTGTGAGTGTGTGTGTGTGTGTGTGTGTGTGTTTGAGACAGAAGGAGGGAGGGAGAGTTCCCAAACACTATTGATTGTTTGATATTGATTGTGTAGGCTGAGCCTGCTGAAAGAAAAAGCCCAAGATGTTTACTGGGGGGAAAACCAAGAGGAACATGTGGCCAGGCTCTTTCTCCCAAGTGTCTGTATGAGGTGGGGAGATTTTCAGGAGGGAGGAGGGGACAGAGAGTAGGTGGAGTGATGCACTGAACTTATTAGCTTTGACATCATTGTCTTTAAATGAAACAAACAAGAAGATAATTACAGGCAGAAAGAAAGGAAGAGGAAAAGAGAGACTAGGACAGAGCAGGTTCCCTGAAATGCATCCTTCTCTTCTCTTTTCATCCTTTCCCCCCATCTTCCCAGGAGCCCATTAGAAGATGAAGTGAACCACAGAGCTTTTAAACTAATAAGGTGATTCCTAACATCAGACTGGCACCTGAAAGGAGAACTTTAACCAAGCTTTCAACAGACCAACAAGTTGGAAGGGGACAAAAAAATAACAACCAGCACCCCCAAGCACCAAACAGAAGGGACAAAGTAACCTGAAGAGACAACCTGGGAGCTGATTGGAGTTCTGACTGAGAAAGGACAAGCTGGCATAGTGAAAGTTAAGTACTAGTCTGAATTTTGTGTTCCTAGATTCTTTGTGTATGTTTAGAGAGCAAGCTTTATAGAACCGTGTGTGTGTGTGTGTGTGTGTGTGTGTGTGTGTGTGTGTGTGTGTGTGTGTGTAAGGAAAAGAGAAGAGAGATGAGTTGAAGGGAGAAAAGTTTGTAAAAGGAGCCCAGGTAGGGAGTGATATGTATGTCTATGTGTCTGTGAATGTGTGTCTGAGAGAATTTGGCTCAGAAGAAAATGCCCATGCTTTCCTCATCTAGTAGTATTGAGAGGAGGTGCGGTCAAAAGAAAGAAACCTGAGCTTTTTTCCCTGGGCAGGAAATTCAAAGGAACTAGAGAGAAATTAGCTTCATTCTGTAAGGACTAGAGGAGGGAAAGAGGAGGAAGATTAAGGAGGAAGAGTGTGGAAGATCACACACAGTGGGTGGGGGGTGGGGTGGGGGAACAGAAAGCCAAATTGGAAGGGGAAGGCAGCATCAGGCTGCAGGTTAGGATGAAGAAAAGCCTTAGTGGAAGTTTAATGTCCTAAAAAAGCAGCTGTCCCAATCCAAGTGACTCTAGTACTTTCATTAGCTGTCTCTTCTTGCTTCACTCCCCATCCCTGTTCTGGTGTGCCACCTCCTCCCCCTATATTAGCTTGCAGTTCTGTGGATGAGCCAGGGGAGGTATGCTGGGCTTAACGGTCCTGGGAATGACAGTTGTGGTTCTGACTGGTGGGGTGTTCAGCGTAGCAGACTCGGACCTGGTCTGGGAACGTAAGCAGTCCTTGGTCCTCAGGGGGCAGCTGAACCAGGTGTCAGCAGAAGGAGAACCTTGCTGGCTGGGGACTAGGGCCCGAAGACACCAAGCTGCAACCCTGTATCATCTCTTTGGGGCTTACCCTAGCAGAAGAGTGGACTACTTGCATCCCTACCCCATCAGGGACCAGAAAAGACCCTCGGTAGGAAATAGTAAGCTTAGCACTGAGGTGAGGCTTACAAATAATTTTCTTCGAGATGAAGCTCAAAGACAAGCAAGGAGTATATCTACACTCCTGACTGGGAGTCAAGGCCAGGGGATTCCTGTCCCCCAGCCAGGGGACAATCCTAGTGAACAGTCTGATGACATTCACTTTGGGAGTCAAGGATTATTGGAGTCTCTGAGTGAATCTGGGACCAAAGAAAGAGCTACTGTCGGCATTGAAGCCCCCTCACACCCACAAGGACTAGAACCAGAATCCCAAAGAAAGGGGGAAGTGAGGGTCAGGCATCGGAGACAGGCACAGGAGAAGAATGCAGAGAACTTGGGGGAAAACCCCAGCTGGGGAGGAGCAACCTTTAACTCCCAAGAAAGGATGCCTATCCTGTACTTCTCTGGGAGGCGGGAACAGCTGTTGGTTCGCCCAGAGGTGATGGTTGAGATTCCCCGGGAAGCATTCACGGTTGAAGCCTGGGTAAGACCAGAGGGAGGGCAGAACAACCCAGCCATCATAGCAGGTAAGAGACCCTGTGCTTTTCCATGATCTGAAGACCTTGGCTAACTGGGCACTTGCCCTGCTCAGGTGCTGATTAACCTGGGTGGGACAGTGTAAAGAAAACTGGTTTTGGAGTCAGGGTACCTGGGGGCAAATCCTGGCTTAACAGCTGTGTGACCCTGAGAAAGTCACTTAGCCATCTCTGGACCTCAGTTTCCTGATACGTAAAATGAGAGAAATGGATTAGATGATTTCTAAGGTTGATCCCAACTCTAAATCCTATGTATCTGGAGGAACGGTCAGAGGTGAGGAAAGGGAGATAAAATATAAAGAAGGCAAGAATGGAGAAGGTTGGAGATAGGGAAGAAGGGTTTTTTTTTTCTTTCTACACAAGATGAGCCACATATCTAATGATTTCTATGGCAGCTATACTTGCTATATTTGCTATATTGTTCTTGATTTAATCCATTGGGTTTCCTCAACTCTTTTCTAAAAGTTCCTTTCCCATACCATATTTTCACTAAAGTCTCTTGTCTTTTTTCTAGAGGGAGAGGACATTCTTTGACTCTTGGTGGCAAGATTGATGAGGGATGGGGTGGGGAAGTGGCAGTCTCCAGGCTCCAGGAGCCTTCGAAGAAAAAGGGACTATAGGAACTTCTCTGGGGGGCTGCACCCAGAGCATAGCAGGGATATTGGAGCTAGACCAATGGACCTGGGCAGAAGAGGTATCTGTCCCCAGATTCTGAGAGACCTTCCTCAATTCTCAAGCACACAATGTGATTAGTGTAGAAATAGTAGACCCTAGTGGAAAGAGCACACACCTAGAATTAAGTTAACTGGGTCCTAGTTTTGTCTCTGCCACTAACTGTGTGACTTAAAGCAAACTTGTCTGAGTCTCAGTGTCTTTTGTCAAATGGGATCCTATCCTCCCATTCCAAACAGTTGTAAAATGAGGTTCTCTATGTGGGGTATGGGAAATATATGCATAGCTCCATATTTTACAAATCCCACCTACTAAGCAGGTGAGTGGGAGAAAGGGCAGTTAGAGTATTTTGAATGAAAAATTGGCTTGACATCTCACTGCTTCCTATTTTATGACTAAAAAAAAATAGGACCACAATCTTCAGAATGATCTGGCCCTATGGTGGACAATAAATACTTGATGATCTGATTTAGTGACTCTTTGCAATAGGGAGGTCTCTGAACCAAGAAGGAAGGATTAGGTATTACCATTTCACAGATGGGAAAACTGAGGCAACAAAATGTATTAGCTGTGGACCTTACTCTTGGCTTCAGTTTCCTTTAGTGTAAGATGACAGAATTGAACTAGATGATCAATTAATAAAATTCAGAATTAGAAAGGATCTTAGAAGCACAGACCCATTTTATTTTATTTTATTTTTTAAAGCAATTGGGGTTAAGTAACTTGCTCAAGGTTACACGGCTAGTCATTATTTATGTGTGGGTGCTCATTTTCTGAGGCCGGTTTCGATCTCGAGTCATCCCAACTCCAAGGCTGACACTCTTACTCACTGCGTCACCTAGCTGCCCCACAGACCCATTTTAAAGATAAGGAAACTGAAGCCCAGAGAAGTTAAGTAACTTGCCCAGTGTCACACAGTCAATGAATAGCATAGCTGGGATTTGAACTCAGATCCCCTGACCCCAAATTCCACTAGCATCCTTTCCACTATACCCCTCAGTCCTATAATAGTCAATATTTCTCTGGCTCTAAGAAGCATGGGTGCTTGCCCAAGTTCACCCAGTGAGTCAGAACACAGTTTGAGAATAAAACCCTAAACCAATGGAGTGTTTGGACAGGAAACTACTTAAAGGGCCCTAGCTTCTTCCATAATTGAGGGGATCTGTAAAGTCAAGGATACGTTTATAATCTGCAGGAAAGGGGAGTTGAACAAGACTCTCTCCATCATCTAGGTAATTCTAGGACCCTCATTCCAGATTCTAGCCCTCTTCTCCCTTTCCTCCTCCTTTGATTGTAATGGTAGCTTTGGGGATTGGGATTCTCAGAAGATGACCCGTGTCATTTTTAGTCTTCCCTCTCCACTGCCTTCCTCTTAGAATGTTGGGGAGGATGGGCTGGAGTCTGGATGAGGTAGGGGAGAAGGGGGAATCCTTCTTTTGGTGCCAAGATGATGAAATAATACAATAAGATGATTCTGTGATCAGGGCTGTCGGCATTGCAAATTTCCCCTCTTCACTGCCTCCTCTTTTGCCAGGGAGATTGCTCTCTTGAAATTCGTCCCAAGAACAGTAACTTTGCTCTTGCAGTAGCAGGAAAAGGGGACCTGGGACCAGTTCCATGGCTGGGTAGAAGCAGAGTGGAATCCAAAAAAATTACAAAGAGGAAACTCTCAGAGCCCACCACACTTAGAAAGTGTTCTGGGAACCTTAGAGCCCTACAGAAATGTGACCTGCTCTAAATTTTTAATCCCTTGCCCTGGAGAAAGACAATGCTTGCTACCTGTCTCCAGCCCTTAGGTGCCCTCTGAGATTCTCTTTGAGGAGTGATATCTGAGGTTTTGTTCCTCTAATCTTTTCTGTTTGGGTGTATGTGGGCTTGGGCACTAATGAATTTTCTCATGGTTCTGGATCCTTCTTGAAATTACTTATCTGAAGTTTCTAAATACATGGATTGTCCAAAATAGGCCATAAGTTCCCCTCTCCCATTTTTATTAGGTAGGCTACCCCTGTGAGGTTTCTTGTTTCAGCTGATCAATCTGGAAAAGCCCTGCTGCCCCTTTGATTAACTGACTTTCCATTTTAGGTCTCTCCTCTTCCCCCATCCTCTTCTTAAAAGGATGGAGGGAAAGAGACGCCCATCAACAGGAAATAAAAACCATCCTCATCTTTTCCCACTTTCCATCCAATTCCATTAAAACATTAAACATTTTAAAAAATGGACACATTGAACAATGGTATGGATCCCATTGGACAGGTGGGGGCTGATGCTGGATATTCACCCTTGTGCATTTCCAAACAGGTTCCCATGAGGGCTAAAAATAATGTGACCTAAATGAAACCAGGAGCTAAATGTTGCTCCTAGATGCATTACATCTACATGACAAGCTTGAACTAGTCAATCAATAGGGTCCCATCCCGCTCTCCAATTCCTTTCTACTCCAGCTTTCTCTGCTCTGAAGAGCCTCCTTTAGCTGTGGCCCTTGTGGTGGAGAACTATGAAAACAACTAGCCTCTTCCATGGAGAAAACGGTCTTGTATCTGACTCCTTTACTATCTTTCCACAAAAACTGCCATAAGTTCTCACTCTAACCTGTCCTTAGTTCTAGAGAAATGCCCTCTAGTCCTAAGCCAGTCTTAAAGCAAAGAGAAGTGGTGAACAGACCATATTACTCCTAATGCTTTACCCCACAGCCCTCTACACTTCAGTCCCGAAGTCCCCTCACTACAACCTGTACTCCCTGGAACACATGGCATATTTTTTTTTGGCCACTGGGTTTCATTAGCCCCTGGAGAAGGAAACCCCAGGAGAGACCGGGCCTTTGGGAATACTTCCTGTATGTGACACTAGGTGGCAGTGTTGCCTCATGCACAGGGTGGCTGGCGCCAGTCCACAAATTCTTCAGGGGAAATGTCAGTTTGGGTCTGCACATGGTTTGGACTGCTGCCTTTCATTCCTCTGCCCTTCCTAGGACTGGAAATAATCCTACCTGGGGAAGTGAGGATGGGAAACTCCAGGAAGTTCACATTACAATGCCACGGTGACTAGTGAAGGTGACATCCTTGGTTGTGGCTCCCTGGGATGCTGCACATTTAGCCACTTGAGAGGGAAAAAGAAGTATATATATACAAATATTGCACAAACTGCCCCCACCCACCCCCTCTACCCCCACTGCTAGCATGGTACATTTAACTCCATTGTAGCTTAGAGTGCTGTTTTATTTAGGTATGAGGATGACTTTTGATTCATTCTCTGATTCTAGGTTTTTCTGAAATCTGACTGCTTCTCATTTCTTATAGCACAATAGTATTCCATTACATTCATATACTGCAAATTGTTCGGTTATTCCCCAATTGATGAGCAAATTTCCAACTCTTTGCCACCACAAAAAGAACTCCTATAAATATTGTTGTACATTTAGGCCATTATTCCTTATTAAAAATAATATCTTTGGAATACAGACCTAGTATTTATCTTTCTGGATCAAAGGGTATGTACAGTTTGAATGCTCTTTGGGCATAGTTCCAAATTGCTCTCCAGAATGGTTGGATCAGCTCACAACTCCACCAATAATGCATTAGTGTCCCAATTTTCCCACATCTTTGTCACATTTATCATTTTCCTGTTTTGTCACGTTAGTTAATTTGATAGGTGTGATATGGTACCTCAAAGTTGTTTTTATTTGCATTTCTCTGATCCATAGTGATTTAGCTTTAATTTCTCCATTGGAAAACTACCTGTTCATATCCTTTGACCATTTATCAATTGGCAAATGTCATGTATTCTTATCAATTTGAAGAGTGTCAATCTTTAAAGCAACAGGAGAAAACAGGTTTGGAAAAGGGTAACCAGGCTCAGTGCCCTGCTCTGATTCATTGTGTTCCTCATTGAAAGCCCTACTGAATAGCCTGGTCAGTTAGGGGATACCTATTCACTAACAGCTAACCTGAGGTCAGGATACCACCTCAGCTGGACCACTGCGGAGAATTCACTCCAGAAAGTCTTGGTATTGAACTAAATTTAGACTAATTCTCTGAAGGTTTCACTCCAAAGTTTGGATTTCTTGAATGACTTTCTTGACCCTTGAATGACCCTATTTTCCTTCCATCCCTTTTATTCCCTCATACTTTCCTTCCCTTCTTCTCACTTAGACATTAATGATTCCCTACTTTTCCCTCATATTTTTTCAAATGTTGACTGAAGTTATAGGGACTCCCCAAGTACCAAAGAGGATCATGGCAAAGCTAAGATAATAATCTAGATTTCTTTCCTCATGGCATTGTGGAATTGCAGGGTTGGAAGAGACCCTAGAGATCATCTTGTTGAAAGCTTTTGTTTTATTGATCAGGAAGATGATTCCTAGACAAGTGACTGCCCAAAGGTCATATAGCTAGTAAGTGGCAAACTCTGGGCTATAATTCAAATCTCTTGACTCCCAATCCAATGTTCTTTCTACTCTACCATATTTACTCACTACTTCTCAATCAGTAAGCATTTATTGGGAGCCTACTGTATTGTTATTGTTGCTGTTCAGTCATGTCCAACTCTACATGAGCCTGGGGACCATACTGTCCATGGAGTTTTCTTGGCAAAGATACTGGAGTGGTTTGCTATCTCCTTCCCCAATGGATTAAGACAAACAGTGGTTAAGTGACTTACTCAGTTAGTAGCTGTCTGAGGTCAAATTTGCACTCAAGTCTTCCTGACTCTAGGCACCACACTCTGTACACTGAGCCATCTGATGATTCTTCTACAGGTTTACCTATGGAAACCATGTTGCAACTTTTACTTCCTCTAGATAGTTAAGTCGTACCATTTTCTCAGTGTCCAGCCAGGCCATGGGCTGACCCTGGCAGGCTGACTGTAGGACCTCACTAAACCAAATTGGATGACCTACTGTGTGCCACACAAAAAATATTTATTAAAAACAACCATCATGAGAAATGTAAAACGGGAGAACAAGGATGTATTAGATCCCAGTTATTGCTACCAAATACCCATGTTATAGGGCATTAAAGGACAGCTCCAAATAGTCTAGACCAGAGACTTCAAACACATGGCTTGTGGGCCAGATGGATCACAATGCCAGTGCAGCCCAAACCAGATTAAAATGTAATTGGGAAATATTAAACAAAAATGAAATAATACATGGATAATGTTAATATATGGTTTTCTAAATTAATTAGATCCTTGAGGGATTTTCCTGGCCCCTATTTTTATTTAAGTTTGATGTCTGATCTCAACAGTTAGAGGTAGGTTACAAAAGTAAATGGAATGTTGTCCTGGAAGTCCTTTTTTTAGGTCAAGTTTTGTCATTGGTCTGTATTTTTTCATTAGAGAGTTTAAGTTCTTTGTTTGTATGGTTGTATATCTGTGTGGAGAGGGGTGGAGGGAGGATTTTCAAATCTGTAAAATGGAAGTCATTTGGCTTGCTGCTAATATTTTCCCACAGGATATCACAAAGGCAGTATGGTATAATGGGTAGAGAGCCATCCTTAAATCTAGAAAGGCCTGGTATCAAATCCTGCATCTGTCATGTACTGACTCTGGCTCTTTGACTTTGGGCAAATCAATTCACCTCTCTGTGCCCAGGCAACTTCAAAAGAAAACTTGAAGAACTGTTACTTATCTTCATTAATAGATATTTCCTCACCAGGATTTTCCCTAAGTGGATACAAATCACAGGTGTATAAATGAAGGGGAAAAAAAGGAATCTTTAATAAAAATAAATGACTGAAGGGACCCTGAAAATTGATATGAGCTATTCTTTTAGGCAGAAATACCAGTAAAAATTTAGTGCATGTCAATAACCTTTTTCAAGCCTTTATTAAATACTTACTATGTCCCAAGGACTAACAAAGTGTTGGGGATACAAAGAAAGGCAAAAGCAACAAAAACAAAATCCCTGCTCTCCTAGTCTAAACAGAGGGGCAATATGCAAACCACTGTGTACAAACAAGATATGACACGCTAAGGAAATGCCATAGGATAATAGTAACTGGCACTTACGTAGCGCTTTAAGCGCTTTTTGTGAAAAGTGCTTTTGTGCAAAGCCCTTTTGTGAATCTCACATTTGATCCTCACAACAACCCTTCGAGGGTTGTTCTATTACTATGCCCATTTTTGAGGTGAAGAATTGAGGCAGAAAAGGATAAGTGACTTGTCCAGGGTCACAGAACTGTGGCCCATAGAGGTTAAATGAATTGTCAGTGTCACTTAGTGACAGAACTGGGATTTGAACCTGGGTTCTAGTACTCCTCCGAATCCAGGGTATTTTGTATTACAGTTTCCACAAGCTACTATGATTAATCTACTGTCTTAATAACTTCCATTCCAGTATCTCAAGATCTAGGTTCTTAGGGTCACTCATTAAAAATGTAGAGCATCACAGAAGAAATGTTTTAAGTCATTAGATAGTCTTATGATTATGGAATCATAGACTGGAAGACACTTTGAGTGGTGGGTCTTCAATTCTGAACTTCCTTTATATTTAAGTCTGCTAGGATAGATGGAGGAAGGATCTAGTTCTATCCTGTTCTTAAAGATCTTCAGAAAAGGAGATTTCTATCCTCTGTACCCTTTCACTTTTATCTGTTGTATACAGTTTTCACTATCTGAAGAGTGTTCTCATAACTAGTTTGAATGCATAATGTCTAACCGCCCCCCCCAAACATTGCAGATGGAGAGCTCCTAAAATATTCTAAGAGACAAGGATTGGCACATCCCATGGTTGACTTTTTGCTCAAAGATAAAAGGGAGCAAAGGGACCTTGAAAATGGAAGACTTTTCACTTAATGAACAAGTGATCAGATCATGTGTTGAACTTCAGTCAGTTTGCCAATTGCTGAAAAGTGGGGTATGTACATTGTTAAGGTGGGTTAATGAGATTTGCTCTGGATTTGGCATGTTCACATTTGTAGCATGACCAGTGGTCACCTTAACAGCTCAGATTTCTATAGTGATGTAGACCTTGCAAACTTCCTTATCTCCATTGTACAGGTGAGGAAACTGAAACCCAGGAGTGATTTAATTGATTTCTGTCAGATAGCATCAGAACTATGACTCAAACAGAGGTCTCTGAATCCCCAGTCCAGTGCCATCCCCACTTATCCATGTCAAAAATTAGAATAACAGATGGCATTTGTACATTATTTTAGTTTGCAGTTTATGGCTCTCTTCATTCACAATTTCTTAAGTTTTAGCTGGTGAAAAAAACAAAAATAAAAAATCAAACACTGGGGTATCTAGGTGGCTCAGTGAATAGGGCACCGGCCCTGGAGTCAGGAGGACCTGAGTTCAAATCTGGCTTCAGACACTTAACACAAAAACTAGCCGTGTGACCTTGGGCAAGTCACTTAACCCCAATGGCCCTCCAAAAAGAAAAAAGAAAAAAAAAAGAAACTTCTGTTAGGAGTGGCTAGGTGGCGCAGTGAGTAAGAGTGCCAGCCCCGGAGTTGGGATCAGATCCGGCCTCAGAAAATGAGCACCCACACATAAATAATGACTGGCCGTGTAACCTTGAGCAAGTTACTTAACCCCAATTGCTTAAAAAAAAAAATCAAACACTTCTCAGGACCCAGTTAATGAGGGAGAAGAGAAGGTGATGGTCATCTACAAAAATCATCTATGATTAAAGCATGTAGTGAAAGGCAAGGACACCCCTTCCTCCCTTTCTAATTTCTTCAGAGTAATGGAGACAAACAAACAAACAAAAACAAGGTTCGTTCCAGGGTTGGATCACTAGAAGAATTTCATAGGTAAGAGCTTGGGTAGAAGGAGATTTCTGGAAGCTGGGGCTTTCTCAGTGGGGTCAGAGGGTGACTGGGTCAAAGATCTGGACCAGGAAGAGATCAGAGAGGCCAAGAGGCTACTCCTGCCTACCATATTTTCTTCAGGGTTCTGGGTGTTTTTGGTTTTGGTTTGTTTTTACCTCAGTCTTTGCTAACCATAAACTATGTACAGGAGAAAGACTGAGGACAGTCTCTCAAAGGGAACAGGTAAATTCCACTGCTTGGGGCAATGATGGCTGACCCCCATGAAGGGCCACGAATATGGACTGTGAGTCACAAGCCACATTGATGCCTCAGTGTGGGCAGTCTATAGATGATTTAAGTTTATGTTTCTAGTACTTGATATGTTGATTACCCAGGAGAAGGGCCCAAGTTTGTGAAGAAGTTTACTGGTTGGCATGACTTTTTCTCTGACCATGACATCTCTTGTCTCTTTATTGGCACCATAAGAAGTTCTCTTCTCTTCCCACGTCTCCGGTGCACTGAAGAGGGTTTTAAAAACCTTTTACCTAATATTAAAAGCTCCATATTACTTTTCACCTGGATGAGCACCAAATGACATCCATACCCAGAACACTTAGCTCTTCAGAAGTAGTACAGGGTCAGATTTTGATGTAGCAGCATCTTTGAAAGACAAAAGAGAAGGGAGAAGAGGGGAGGAGGGAAAAATAAAACCGGGATTGTTTCCTTCATTGTGCCATGAGCTCTCTCTTCTGGACTTTACCTCTCTGCTTGACCCAAGGAGAGTACAGTGTGCCTCCTTGCAGCTGTCTCTGCAGCCTAATTGTTTAGCATTTGGATATGTGGTATTAACTTTGGGGCTTGGGAGTCAGCCAGGCTTCAGAGGGGTGGGACTTAGGACAAGCAGAGCAGGTAGGGGGAGAGTTTGGAAATGAGAGTTATCCATGAGAAAAAGTGACTAACACAAGCCTACCACCTCTCTCAGTGTCTCAGTACCTCTGCCAGTCACATGCTCTTCTTGCCCCTTTCTCTTAACCTCCTCCCTTACTCCTTAGACATTCATGTTTGTGTCTATGTTTAAGTTTTGTGTTGATACTTGGGTCTCCCTGTCTTGCTGAAGCTGAAAGTACAATGAATAATAACTTGGCCACTCATAAGCCTGATCTCAGTGCTGAGCATCATGGGAGCTTAAACCTACTCCATTTTTTCCAACCTGGTTTTGCCCCTTCTTAGGCTGCCTCATGGCCCTCCACTCCAAAGGGGCTCACCATTTTGGTATAGAACCTAGTGCAGCCTTGGGGTCTACTTTATAGTTACCAAAGCTTAGAATTCTTGAGCTCAAGAGATACACCAGCCTTAGTCTCCTGAGTAGCAGCATAGGCAGCAGCAGCAGTAGCAGTGATTGGAGGCATGTGCTAAATATTCACTGTTATGTGACTTTTCTTAGGGCATTGTTTATTATAAGGGGTGGGGAACCTGGGGCCTCAAGGTCACATGTGACCCTCTAGGTCCTCAAGGGTGGCCCTTTGACTGGATCCAAACTTTACAGAACAAATTCTTTTATGAAGGGGACTTGTTCCATGAAGTTTGGATTCAGCCAAAGGGCCACCCTTGAGGACCTAGAAGGCCACACGGACCTTTGAGGCCAAAACACCACCCCTGGTCTGTTACTTTCAGAGATGAATCTATGTATTGGATGGACATATAATAGATATAAGTGGCACCACCAGCTAAAAACTTTTTAAAACCTAGTTAAAAAACTAGGTCTTAATGGTTTCCTAGTTTTTAAGGAAGAGGATGGAGCCCACTAGGACCCTGTAGAGTCCAGTACTCAGGCATGGGTTCTTGGGCTGCAATTACTCAGTTTCCCAATAAATCTAACCCTGTTGGCTCTTCTCCAGCACTCTCACCTCTGGCTCTCTGTTTTATGCACCTCATCTCTTCTCCTTATATTTTTTTACTATTCCTTTGGGGGCAGTTCTGCCTGATTAATTCAGAATGTGTTGCCACACAGCTAGCTTCTGTTCTTTTCTATCCAAATGCCTTTGTTGACAAGACCAGAGAAACAGAAGAGGGAAACAATACTCTAGTTTTTGTTCAGAATTTGGATTTTTAAAAAATCTCTTGACTTCAAGTCCTGTTATGTAGAATTGGTGTGTGTGCTCTGTGGCATGGAAAAAGTTATCCCGGGGATCATAACAACAGTAAGGACAAAGACGACGACAACAACAAGAATTAGTTATATAGCACACTGAGGTGGAAAACACTTTACAGATGTTGTTTCTTTGGTTCTTATATCAACTCTGGGAGGTAGATTCTATTATTATCCTCATATACAATGAGGAAACTGAGACAGAACAAGGATAAGTGACTTTCTCAGGGTCATTCAGGAAGCAACCGAGTTGTGTCACCAAATTTCTTCTTCATTTAAAATAGAACTCACAACTCTGACATCTTCCAGAAAGAAATGGCCTACAACTCTACATCAAGTCTGTGACCACACAACCTGACCATAAAGCCTTTTCCTATCAATGCCCACTATCAAGTTTAAAAAATATTTAACTTATTTTTTTATTCAGAAAATAAAACTTATGTGACTCCATTTTATTCCATTCCACAAGAATTGACAAGGAAATCGATCTCAACTCTTCCCAGTAGGAGTCACAAGTGGGTGAACGAGGTTGGTACTTTAGTCTAAATGCTAAATACGTGGCAACTGGAACTTTCAACCTCAGAATATCTGGAAGTTGAGGAATTGCCCTGGCTACCATTTAGGGGACTTTGATAAAACAATTAAGGTGTATTAGTTGTATGACCCCGGGCAAGTCACTTAACCTTGTTTGCTTCAGTTTCATCACCTGTAAAATGAGCTGGAGAAGGAAATGGCAAACCACCCCAATTTCTTCACTAAGAAAACCCCAAAATAGGGTCAGAAAGAGTCAGGCATGATAGCAAAAACTGAGCAACAATAATAGAACTTACAGTGACTGAACTACTGCCTGAAATAAAAAAAATGCTTCACCCAGTCATCGTCTCTCACTGTGCAAAAGCTGGATTTTGAGTTAAGAAGATCTGGGTTCAGATACTGCCTTCGACACTAATTTTGTGACTGTGGGCAAGTGACTTGACCCCTCTGAACTCCTGTCTCCTTGACTCTGAAGTAGGAGATGATGATACCTTCATTATTATGGAAATTATGAGGATGAAATTAGATAATTTATTATAATATTATATGTCAGTTATTCATTTATTGTTATTTTTAAAATGTTAGTTGTTGTTCATCCTTTGCTTTCAAAGAGGAACAATGATATGGAGTTATCAGTTTGTTGGGAAGAACAGATGTTAAAAAGAGAGTGGAAGGCCACTTTCCTGCTCTTGAGCAGCTTACAATTTAATGGAGGAGACAAGACAAACATAAGCAGTAAGTGAAAACACAAGAAACATAAAACCACACACCTAATTTCAATCAATTAATCAACAAATATTTATGGAGTACCTATTATATACCAGACTCTGTGCTAGGTGCTGGGGATGCATATACAAAGAATGAAACCATCCCTATTATTTAGGAGTTTACATTCTAAAGGGAAAGTTGTGTTTTGTTGCTTGAAAGCTTGCTAAAACCCAGAGTTTTAGAAAGTGTAGAGGGACAGAACTTTTTAGTCCCTAGAGAAACAATTGGTGAAAGAAATGAAAGGACAAATACTGTATTCTTGAGAAGGCTGAGAAGTCAGAATGTAATGGCTAGAAGGAAAGGTTGTGTGAAATATTGGGGCAACTAGGTGGCACAGTGGATAGAATGCTAGGCTTGGAACCAAGTTACTAGCTGTGTGATCCTGGGCAGGTCATGTAACCCTGTTTGCCTCAGTTCCTCATCTATAAAATAAGCTGGAGAAGGAAATGACAAACCACTCCAGCATCTTTGCCAAGAAAATCCCCAAATGTTGGACATGACCGAAATGACTCAACAACAATGTGAAATATCCCTCTTACTTCTTGCCTTTCATTTTAGCTGTGATCTAGGTTCAGCAGATCAGTAGGACAATGGGAAGTTTGCTCTTAGATCACATTTCCTTTAACCAACCTGAGCCTCAGTTTCCAATGAGGGAGCTAAACTTGATGACCTTTCAAATCCCTCTATGATTCTACAGTGACTTAGTTGCTATGCTATTACTGGATAGAAGTTCAGATTAGCATTTAACAGCCTCCCAAATCTGGTTCCAGACTGTGTCTACAAGCTTATTTCATGTTCCTTGCCATCATGCATCCCATGGTCAGGTCAAACTGAACCTCTTGTTATTCTCCTCTCTTGCCCTGTCCTCTTCCATCTCCATGCCATGAAGGCCATTTCTCATACCTGGAATGCACCTTCTGATCATCCCCTATTAAAATACTCTTTGTTCTCAAAACCCAGTTCAGGAGGCACTTCTTCCTTGAACCCTTTTGTGCTCACCCCCAACCTCCAACTTCAAATGATTTTGCTTTCCTTTTTCTCACTTTAGTTGGATTTCTCCTTTGCCCCCATCACCTTCTATTCTGTAACATGATTATGGCTGCACATGTCTTTTCCAATAGCATAAAACGTTCTTGAGTTGGGGAATTGTGTGCTGCTTTTTATCTCTGTATCTCCAGGCCCAACCACAATGTCTGGAAAGTGGTTAATGCTTAATAAATTGAATTGAATTACTGAAATTCTCTGAATTCTATTTTTAGGATAAAAATGCAAATCACAACAAATGCTTTCCAGGGAAGCTACCCCTGCTTTCTAGGAAATAGGATCCTAGTCATATGTTGCAGTACAATTACTGTAAAAACAACACTTAGCCTGTCTTACAGACAACAGGATCTCTTAAATGTTTGTTGAATGAATAGGGACTGGATCTGTTATTTCACTGGTACAGTCAGTCAATAAATATTTAACAAGTTCTTTCTACATGCTAGGCACTATGCTTAGTGATGGGGATCCAAAGAAAGACAAAAGACAATCCTTTTCAAAGATATTCTCAAGGAGCAAACATTCTAATGTGAGATACAAACATAAACAACTACTTACAAACAAATTATATAGAAGATAAATTGGAGATAATGAACAGAAGAAAAGTACTGGAATTAAGGGTGATCAGGAAGCCCATAAAATGTGGGAATTGGAAATTTCACATAAGGAACCAAAGTTCTTGCCAAAATGGGTTCATGTCAACTTAAATTTTGAGAGAGTTGCTTAGTGCATTGGGAACAGCTAGGAAGCACAGTGGTTAAAGTGCCTGGATTCAGGGATAATTATCTTCCTGAGTTCAAGTCTAGTCTTGATTGGTGTGACTCTGGGCAAGTCACTTAACTCTGTTTGCCTCAGTTCCTCATCTGTCAAATGAGCTGGAAAAGGAAATGGCAAACCACTCCAATATCTCTGCCAAGAAAACTGCAAATGGGGTCATGAAGAGTCAGACACAACTACACAACTAGTACACTGAAGGTAAATGACTGATCTGGAGTCACCCAGTCAGTACTTGCCAGAGACTAGACTTGAATCCAGGTATTTCTGGCTGTCCATCCAGTGCTTTAACAACTACCAGGGGCGGCTAGGTGGCGCAGTGAATAGAGCGTCGGCCCTGGAATCAGAAGGACCTGAGTTCAGAGCCGGCCTCGGACACTTAATCCATACAAACAAAAACCTAGCCGTGTAACCTTGGGCAAGTTACTTAACCCCAATTGCCCTAAAGGGGCGGCTAGGTGGCGCAGTGAGTAAGAGTGCCGGCCTTGGAGTTTGGATGACCCGAGATCAGATCCGGCCTCAGAAAATGAGCACCCACGCATAAATCAAATGACTAGCTGTGTAACCTTGAGCAAGTTACTTAACCCCAATTGCTTTAAAAAAAAAAAAACAACTACCTAGACAGATAAAAGAGAAAATCAATAATGAAATCAATGATTTAAATAAACATTCTAGAATACATTTACAAATCAATCTAGATCTTGTCTTATTCCCAGATCCTCTTATATCCACAACACTCCATAATGACAGGTAACATTAAGAATGATGACCTTGGAGCGTCTGAGTCCTCAAAAGTTCAGTTATATCCAGGCTACAGTGCTTGGATTAAAACATTTTAGAAAGGCTTTCAACAATGAGTCAAAAAAAAAAAAAAAGAGATTTTGACCTTAACCAGAATATTAAATAAATCAAAACGTTTTCTGGATTGAATTGAAAATTTTCAAGTGTCTGAGCACTCTAGTTAAAATCAAACTTTCCTTGTGCTCTTTTGTATTCTTCTCTGGTTGCTTGGCATCTCTATATCTCACCTTCCTGGTAAGGAGGGGAGGACTGAAGGGACCTCCAAGGTCATCTAGCCTAATATACATTATAGTTGAAAAAACTGAGGTCCAGGGAGGTGGTCCAAGGTCAAACTGGAAGTAAGTTCAAGAGCCAGAATTCGAACCCTGATCTTATGGCTTCAAAATCCAACACATTTTCTATTGCATTATAAGTACCTTTCTCTTTCATTCTTCTCTGTGCTATTCACAACTGAGGCAGTCACACCTGCCTTAGGGTGGACGAGAGGGTGTCAGAAGCCAGCTTTGTGAGTTCCCTCTGAATACTGGATTGTAGATACTCATAGGATTACAGAATTTTGGATTTGGAAGAATACTGAGTGGTCATATAGTCAGTGTATGGTTGAAGTCTATGCTTGAAGACTGCCAATGATAGAGAAGGTGCTACTTACCCAAGGTAGCCCATTTCATTTTTGGATAGTTTGAATTATTTGGAAATTTTTTCTTTATATCAGACCCAAATTTGTTCATTTGTAAATTTTACTTAGTAATGCCCTCTGGAGTTCAGCAGATTAATTTTGATCCTCAATATTTGCCTACAGTTTTCACATCTTCTTCTCTCCTTCCTTGGCATAAGTCTTCTCTTCTTCAGGCAAAACATGCCTAGCTCCTCTAACTTATCCTCCTAAGGCATGCATTCAAGGCCATTCCCCATTCTAGTAGCGCTCCTCTGCATGTCCTCCTAGAAATGTGACCCTCTAACCTGAATGTAATACTCCAGATGTGTTCTGAACAGGTCAAGTATAGAAATAATTTTGTCACTCTCTTCTTGCTGGAAGTTAGGAGTCTCTAAGCATAGCTTACCATAGTTTTCTTGATCCCCACATTATGCTGTTGTCTCCAACATTTCCAAAAGAATAGTGTTAAGAGAATTTATCAAATGCTTTCCTAAAATTTAGGCAGACACTATTTGCAAAATTGGCTTGACCCATCAGTTTAGTAACATTGCCCCCAAAAAGATTAAAGTTAGTGGGTCCTTTCCTATATTTGATGAAGCCATGCTAGCTCTTTGGGATCACCTCTTCTGTTTTATAGACATTCATTACAAATTCACCATCTCCTTAATGGTCTATTCTAGAATTTTCCCAGGAATAGAAATCAAACATGGCAGCCTAGAAGGTATTCTTTGAATACCTTTTGTCTATCATATGTTGGACTCTAGCATACATTTTTAAAAAATTTCCTTTCAAATGTTCAAACTGGCTTTGAGGTCCCAAATGTGGCAATATTTGTGTTTCATTCATCCATTTACTCATTGATTCAACAAATGTTTATCATTGAATGCCTGCTATGTCAAGATACTATGCTAGGGTCTATTTGCAGTGTTACTGTGGTGCTTGGCAAATTAGAAACTGCTTCGACAAAAGTAATGGTGCCTTTCCTAGAAAACACTTTTAGTTACTTTCAGAATGGAAGGTAAAATTAAGATGGTATGGTTATTATTAAATAAGCTGAGGGATAGATACATAAGGAATAATATGAATGAAAAATCAGACACTTTAATATTAATATTATGAAATAAAATTCCATATTTAGAAAAAAACCTGAAACAAAAACAAAAAACCTTTGAATTTATGGAACAGATAAATTATAAAGTAGGGTTTTCCACTTTATAAGAGAATTATTTGCAGTTTATCTTTAAATGACAGACCCCTCTCTTGCACAATATAAATAGAATGGAGAAGTTTATTTTTAAAATGTATAATATACACATAGCTTTTCAGGAATGCATCAACTGTGCAATTTGAAGTACACCTGTATCTAATTGAAATGCAAAAGCAGAGATTCTAAGATGTACATTAAAGTCATCTCTATGACCTAGCCTGTGCCTCTTGGGGGGATGATGATGTTAACAAGCTTTAATGCTGCTGAGAGTCACATGTGAGGGCACAGAAAAGGGGACAAACAGATTGAGCTTCCCAAGTAAGCCCCTCGATAGGGAGGGTGTAATTGAGGGGGGAGAAGGGAATTGACATCCTGCTCTGGGCGCCAACATGTCTCACTGTGGCCCAGCATGGGCTGTGCATTAGGATATCATATTTAAGAGTTCAGGATTGAAAAAAATACTCCAGCCTCTGTCTGGGTGGACGGTGAGTGACTTCACACACTGCCTTCTCTCTGCTTCTGCACAGCCCGCCTTTGATTCTGGGAGATTTGTTGTTCTTTGTGAGGCATTAACAGGATTCTGAGCACATCATTTTCCTGTTTTTGTTAAAGAGAGGAAGGTGAATAAAAAAGGACAAGCTTTCAGACACCTCTCTACCTCAGCAGGGAGACAGCAGAGCACATAACCACTCAGATGGTCATTATACTAACCATAGTGAGTAGCCATTGATCCTCTGGTTATGAAATTCTATACTCACAGGAGCAGCAATGGGCATTGGATAGTGGGGAAATTCCATACCACCCCTTCTCAATGGGGATTTTAAAAAAGTATTTAAAATGACATCCTAAAAGAAAAATTTGTGACTTAAAAATTACTCTGGAGATTTTTTTTCCCTGTAGAGAATCCCCAGACATAAGGAACATTTCAGCTCTTAATAAACTTCAGCCTCTCTCTACACCTATTTACCTATCCATGTCAGGAGAGGAAAAATCAAAACAAACAAATCACCACTAAACTTTCAGGTTGCTCCTGAGGGACAATTTTTGCCTAACCAGAGTGTTATAGAAAAAGTTGCTAGGAATATGATATGATAACAGGATTCTGAATAGAACCTTTTAATTTTTAGTCATCCTTTATAGGGAAAATCTACTTATTGATTCAGGACAGGTTCATCTAGGTAACCTGCTCAGAACCCATATGTTTTACGTAATGGTTTGGGTCTATATGGAGCTGAGCCACTGTTGGGCAGTCTCTGAGTGGAAGTTGCTATGAACAGCCTTATTTACCACCCAGTAAGAATCAGACCAGGAAAAGGACATACTCTCACAGCTTGTAACTAATGGTGGGCCAGAGGAAAGTAACTTTGCCCATATGGAACTAAGAGTTGACAAACTGTAGCTAAGGAAACAACTTATGGGTTCCATTTTCCCTGTTGTGATTGATTACAAAAAACAATGTAGTTTTTTTTTTTTTTTATATCCAGGATTCAACACAGGGGCTGAAACATAGCAAGTATTCAATAAATGCTTCTTGACTGGTGTCTTCCACAATACCTAGACTGTGTCACTTAATTTTTCTGGGCCTCAACTCTCTCATTCATAAAATGATAAGGTTTGATCAGATGACATCTAACATTTCTCCTAGCTCTGAATCTATGATCCTGTGAGGTTCCTTCAGAGACCTAAGAGGGAGCTAAGAAAAGCTTGTATTAAAATGATCTCTCAGAAAATATAGATGAAAGGACAGATGAACTCGATATTCTGGAAGTGGAATTGGCTAAGGTTTTAAACCTAGGATCCTGAAAAATTGCCATCAACAATAATATGAAAGCTAAGAGAAGGGGCAAGCTAGTTTTTAAGGAGGGGGAAGGATATAATGGAGTAAATGTCTTGAAACCATACAGTATTAGCAGAAGACTATTTTTTTTTAAAGATGGACCTTGACTTTGGGGAAAAGTTGGGGTCACTAAAAGCTCTAAATGATCTTCAAAAGCCTCAACTCTTCTTCTTATTCAGTTCTAGGCCCAGCTCATTGTCTATGAACAACATCTAAGATATGTGAACTGATGGACAAGTTCTATATCTATCCAATCATATATCATAGTATGGGCAAAAAAAAATCTTCATTCATTGGGTATTACCTGTGTGAATACTTAGGGTAATTTACTTTGAATCTTATTTAGAAGGATCTGCAACATTCTGGAATCATCCTAGTGTTGTCTTCAAAGAGAAGGTTTCAAGGATCTCCCCATCTATAGAAAATCTCAAAAGCAGGATGGGTTGGCTTGGGAGGTGGTGGTTCCCCCTCACTGAAAGTCTTCAAGGAGAGGCTAGATGACCACATAACAAGTGCAGCTAATTCTCCTGGGGGTATTGTCTTGGTGGCTGCTGACATCCCTTTCAATTCTGAAATGCTGTGATTCTCTGACTCAAGTTAATAGTGTTGAGTTTGAGTTGACAGCAGGGTATCTAATTAGTGACATCTAGAAGGCAGATGGAAATGCAGGACCAGAGTACAGGGGAGTGATCGGGGGGGTGGGTGGGAGGGTGGGGGGGTGGAGATAAAGATTTGGGAGTCATTTGAATCCATTTGATAATTGAAAGCCTAGGAAATGGGTGGATGAAAGCACTGAAGGGGAGGGGAGAGAGAGAAGGCCAAGGACAGAGCCTTGGGGGACATCCATGTTGAAGGGGTGGAGGAAAGATGAAGTGCCAACAAAAGAAGTTTTGGTTCCCACAGCATCCTTGGCAGTTGTTTTAGCATGGAAAAAAATACTCTCTGCCTTTGCCTAAATTTGAAGGGACAATTAGAAAATATGTGGCTCTAAGCAAGCCTGGTTGCCTCAGCCCTGCTCTGGTCTGTCTACCTGAAGCTGCCCAGAAACAAAAATCAGTATTGGGGGAGTGCTGAAAGGACAGATGGACAGGGCTATTCTTAGGAGGTATGTGGGTGTAAGGAAAGAGAGGCACAGGCTAGAGGCCTGATGTGAATCAGGATATTCAGTATCCTTCACCTGCCTAGCACCTTAATGGAAGTGAACTTGTTTCTAATGAACATCATGGGCATCCTTGATCAAGGCAACTAGAGCCTACATATCTGGAGAGAAAAGCAAATAGATAATGTTGCAGAAAAGAGGTAATAAAGGGATTGGAGGAGGAGAAAGGGCTGCATTATAATGCCATTTGCCTTTCTACGGTTGATCAAGTAAGACCTACAGGGAATCTCTGTAGTCTTCACAGTCTCCTCAAATGTGTGGCTTGTCCTAAGGACAACTAGTGAGACAAGAATATCCCTCCCACTTGTGGTCTAGGGAGCACGAGGGTGATAAGGATGGGGATGGAAGCAGGTTTTCTGTGTCCTAAGTCTATTACTAGCCAAATGACCTTGACCAAGTTACTCTCTGAACTTCAGTTTCCTTCTCTATAAAATAGGGACAATTATACCTGCTCATCTCTCATGTGGTTGTTGTAAGGTTTGAACAAGACAATGGATTATCATTATAGAATCAGAGATAAGTACTAGATAGGACCTTAAAAGCCATCCAGGTGAATTCCCTGATTTTATCAATAAGAAGGGAGGTTAAGTAACTTGAACAGGAAGTGTGTATCAGGGGCAGAATTTAAACCCAGGTGTTCTGACTCAGGAGCCATAGCTCTGCCCACGTTTATACAATGCCTCTTGTAAGCATGTAAACATAAGTAATTCTTATCTTGCCAATCTATTGTCAAGTCCCATCAATTCTAACTTTGCAATGTCTTTCCTATACACCCCCTACTCTCTCTTTTTTTTTTTTTTGCCATTACCTTTGGGCAAGCTGTCGTCACCCAATGCTTGGCCTATGGCAGTTGTGTACTGGTAGGTCTGCCTGCCTCAAATCTTTCCCCATTCCAGGTCATCCTTACTTTTCTCTCTCTACCTCCCCATACTCTTTGATCCAGTGCCATCAGACTCCCTGCTGTTCCTTGCACAAGACACCTCACCACCTGACTCCAGCCATTTTCTCTGACTGTCCCCTGTGCCTGAAATTCTTTCATTCCTCCTGGCTACCTCCTGACTTCCCTGGGTTCCTTCAAGTGGTAAGGTACTGTGTAGGCATGAACCTGATTTACTGTTACATACACTAAATAGTCTATCTTATCAAAGAGTCCACATATGCTTATCAGTTATTTAAGAACATACACATGTTGAGGATACCACACAAGTGTTCATCTTATTGAAAAACTTAGAGAACAATAAATAACATACTTGAAACAGCTCAAGCACAAAATGTAGGCTTAAAACAAAATGGAATTAACTTTAAGTTGGAAAAACTTATTCCTACTCTTTTATTAAGGTGTTAAAACACATTCTCACTACACAAGTCTTAGTTAAAATCTCAACTCCCACAAGAAGTCTATTCTGATTCCCCTTAATTCCAATGCCTTCTCTCTGTTGATTATATTCTATTTTTCCTATATATGGCTTGTTTGTACCTAGTTGTTTGTGTGTTGTGTCTTCCATTAGATTGTGAGATCCTTGAGAGTAGGGATGGTCTTTTGCCTTTCTCTGTATCCCTAGCCCTTATCCTGGCACATAGTTGGAGCTTAATAAATGCTTGATGATTGATTGAAGTATTAGGGATTTGGAAGTAGTTTTGATTTAGGAATTTAAAAATGTAAATGTCACATATAGTTTTATTTTTTGGAGGTTTCATCAATTAATCAACCAACATGTATTAAGTGCATTTAACACATGAGTCAAACACCAAGTGCTGAGGATACAGTCCCCCTTCCCCAAAACCTCTCCCCCCAAACCCAAAACCAAACCAAATGCAGTCCCTTTCTTCAAGGAATTTACATTCCAATAAGAAAACAACATGAACATAATAATAGGCATATACAAGTAGAGGGAGAGGAGTCTTTAGTTGGTCCTTGAAGTAATAAAGAATAGCTGGAATTTATGAGGTGGGAGGAGTGCCATGGTTAACAAGTTTCCTAACTTATGGGAGTAGGGAGAACTGGAAAGGCAAGGATCACGATGAATCGAAGTTGCCCTATCTTCCTGTTCCTTCTTTTCACCTCATCTTCTCCCTTTCACAAGAGTATCATTATTACTCTCTACCCAGCTATAATGGTAATGGTAATCTTTTAATAAGCCTAAGGGAATTTGAAGATCTTCCCTGCTTTGAAAATATACTCTGCCCCCTAATAGGCTGAATATAATCACATTGAGCCTGTGGTGGGGAGAGTTTGCTGAAGGGTAGAGCAGAGCCCGCAGGAAGCTGGGATTCAGAGAAAGCTAGATGGTTGGGAAGAGAGGATGCTTCCAAGGGAGACAGACAGGCTTGTGATTAAATATTGGTCTTGTGTTGGTTTGTGTGAAGGCTAAAGGATGGTGTGACTCTCTGCTATGTTGTGGTGCACTAACTTCTATGTTGCTATGATGGATTCGGTTTGCTGGTGTTGGGATTTGGTTTTCTGGTGTCTGAATAAATGTTTTGCTTCTGTCTTCTATATGGAAAGTCTATTATAGTTTGCAATTGAGCACCATGCAGGAAGTTGCCCTATCACCTTAAGCCTTCTTTTCACCTCATCTTTTCCCTTTTGAAAGAGTATCATTATTCCTCTCTACCCAACCCTCTTTTCTTTGTTCCTTGGCAGGCTGAGAGCAGGTGTGCTGCTCTTCATCTCAATGGGCTCAAGGGAGAGACAGAATCCTTCCTTCCTTCCCTTCTTCTGCTCTCATCCATGCCAATGATGAATGCATGACTAAAATGAAAAATGGAGTCGAATCAGAACTTGAACAATCTGTCTGAAAGATGTTAGCCAAATGTCCCTAGAGGATTCCACTCCCTGTGCTCTTAATTCTTAAAAGCATTGGCCCACAGATAAAAAGCTTAGCATTTAATCCAATTCTGAACCACCAGAGAATGCTGAAAAACACTTCTATTTATTTGGCTTTTGAACTTTCTCCCACTATCCTCTCTGTCCTCTGATGGACGGAGGCCTTCCAGAGACCAGTTTAGCCTGACTAGATCTTGTTAGTACACAGCTGTTTACATATTGTCTCCCTCATAAGATTCTGAGCTACTTGAGAACAGGGAATCTTTTTTGCCTTTCTTTGTGTCTCCTGCACTCAGCAGAGTGTCTAGCAGACAGTAATACTTAATAAATGCTTATTCACTGTTTGATCTGTGTGAGGCTGTTAAATGAATGCTTCTGAAGAAGGTGGGAGCCAAGTATGAGAGAAACTGTATACATGAACATTTGAAGAGTAAGGATTACCTTGTAGCTGTTAGGTGACTCACTGGATAGAGTCAGGAAGACCCGAGTTAAAATCTGGCCTCAGACATTTACTGGCGTGTTTCATTTCCTTCCTTCCATTCCACAAATGATATAACCCAGGCTTGACTTTGGGGTTTTTCTGCCTCCTTGTCCTAATCAAACACCCTTCAGCACAGCTTTTTGGAGTTACTGATGGTATGCATGAGACCCAATCCCAGCTTTCCATGCAGCCTCACCTTCCTGGAAGCCAGCAGGACTTTCCAGAAGGCCAGGGCTCCTACCTGCATTAAATACAATACAGAATTTCTGGGAAGATTTGAAATCCAAAGGTTTCCTTGAAAGGAAGCTCACCATCCCTAGTAGGACCCGTAGGGAGCAAGAGTAAGCTCACCATCCCTAGTAGGACCCGTAGGGAGCAAGAGTTTCGGGGATGTTTCATCTTGACCCATACGTAGCCTTGGCCTGCCACTGGCAGATGTTTCCATGGGGAAGTTCTCTGAGAAAGCTGGGCAGGTAGGACCCGGTAAGCTCCAGCTGGCTTCTGATCTGACGACGTGCACAGTTGAGTATCGGAAAGCACATGAGACTTGGGTTTCTTTTACTTCTCTGTCACTTACTAGCTTTGCTGCTTTTGAAAAGTCACTCGATGTGTCTGTTTCAGTTTTGTCATGTATACAATACAAGGGTTGGATAACTCATCACGAAGGTCCTTTCCGTGTCCGACAGTTAATGAACTTGAAATATTCAACAGTTATCTGCATCACGAGGCACGCTGGGAAAGGGCATTGGATTTAAATCCGACTACTGATCTTTATGAAGAAGACAGTTCTCCTAGTGAACAACAATCACCACAGGGAGCATTTCTATCGGACTTAAGTTTCACAGAGCGCTTTACACGTGTTACCTAATCTGAGGGGCCCCCTTCCCCGAGCCAAGAGACACTCAGCCGCTCTGGCCTCAGTTTCCTTATCTGCCCCATGAGGTTGTTGGACTAGGAATAATTAGCGCTCCTTAAACTTGGCTCGCGACCCCATGTGGGGTTGTGAAAAACTGGGCAACAGTAAAAAAAATTCCAAACATACAACGACCAAAAATTAATTGAAAATCAATTCCATAAAGAACCCGAAGGGTTTCCGGCCGCTTGCCCGCGTCACATCGCGAGACTTCGGGTGTAGCCTCGGTTCTCAGCGCGGACATGCGCACTTTGCCTTGCGCGTGCCCTTCCCTCACGCCTGAAACGCCAACTTACAAAAGTGCGGGGAAGGGCCTGGAGTGGAAAAAGTTTAAGTTCTTTTCACCTCTAACACATACACAATTACGATTAGATTCGACAAGATTGAGCCAGAAGAGAGAATAGATATCTTGTCATCCGACCCCCTTTCTTTTATAGCTAGGACACCAAGGAGAGGTTTCCGTTAGACTTCCGCCCCAGGTCTTATGACCCAAGATCTAGGGCTTTCTTCAGGGGAAGGGGTCATGGAGATGCCCGCCCGAGGAGTGAGGGGAATTGTTCTGTCCGCTTTGAATTCCGTCAGAGCGCCGCACTTGAGGACGCACGTGGCCTCGAGGCTGCGGGTTTCCCTCCCCCTGCTCTCTGCACGTCTATGTGTTCTTTCTGCCAGCGGGCCCCAGTAAGTGAATCTTTTTTCTTCTACAGTTGTTTCCCGGAACACTAGGTATTCTCTCTCTGCCTCTGTTTGGACCAACAAGCATTTTGAGCAGAACACAACTTTATTAAGTGCGTGTTGTGTACAAGGGGCTTTGCTAGATGCCGGGGATGTAAAAACACAAGTAAAACAGTCCCTGCCCCTCCGGGAGCTTATATTCTGTTGAACATTAGGATCTATCCATTCTGCTAACATTTATCGATTATGAATTACATCTCTAGAACTGTTAGCTGTGGTTCCAAGAAAGATCCCTGCCTTTCAATAACTTTAATTAAGATCGCAAGTTGGTATACGATTAGATGTTAAGTGATTTACAGACCGTCTCACAGGTGTCCATGATAAGGGTGGTCGCTAGAGACCAAGGTTATCTAGAGAAATTTCATGATAGAGGTAAGATCAGAGCTTGGACCTTGAAGGATGGGCAGAGAACAGGGGAGAAATCAGAGTGATTTATATTAAATCAAATCATCATAGATATTCTGGCGTTAAAGCTGACTTCAAAGGTTCCTTCTGTTCCAAACTCTATCTCCAGTGTCTGTACTATGTATATACTTTTCCCTGTGTGTCCTGTGACCCCGTAGGAGAATGTAATCTTGAAGGCAGGGATTATTCCTTTTTTTTTATCTTTATATCTCCTGAGCCTAGTAGAGTGTTTTGCACTTTTTTCCCCATTATTTTTTCTCTAGGTTTGCACAGGTATAACCACTGTGGAAATTCCTTCCAACTCATCTGTGATTTATGGTCTTAGAGAATTGGTTGGGGGCACTGATACCTAAGTGACTTGTCTAGAATCACTCAATCAGGATTTGAACCTAGGTCTTCCTTTGTATTGAAAAATATCAGGAAATGAAAATTTAGTGCATTTTTGCTTTTGCTTTTTGGAGGGCAATTGGGGTTAAGTGACTTGCCCAAAGTCACAGGGGTTGTGTCTGAGGCTGCATTTGAACTCAGGTCCTCCTGACTCCAGGGCTGGTGCTCTATTCACTTCGCCACCTAGCTACCCCTGTATTCTTCTTAAGGATGATTCCTGGTTACCCTCTTGGAGATAGTGTGTAGATCTATCTATCTCTCATCTATCTATCATCTATGTATACCTACATAGATATGCACACATATGTATGCATATATGTGTATATACATGTATTGTATATGTATATAGATACATATATTTCTATTTGTATATTTTTATGCTTAGGTAAGCACAAAGAGGCAAAGTCATCCATATGAATGCCTTATTATTATCATTATAATTTCTCTTATTCTTGTGATCCTGTGATTCAAAAAGGAACTTGAAACTCTTCTTTCCTTTCCTCCCCGCCCCCACTCATCATTTTTTAAACCTCTAAACAAAAGCTCTTAGGATCTAGCTCTGTCTTATTCTCTTATACAGCCCTAAGGTTCTCTCTCAGGTAGTTTTTTTTTCCCCTTCACAAGCCACAAGTGTTGACAAGGGAGTCTGATGGAATACTTAATACCAGGATTTGAGGTCATAGAATCATAGAATTTAGAACTGGTGGAGACTTTAGGGATCAGCTGGTGCATCCGTCTTCCTTTACAGATGAGGAAGCTGATGGACAGAGAAGTGGGATGATTTGTCTGAAGCTGTACAGTGAGCAGAGGCTAGATGGATTGGATTCCGTCTAGGCTCAGGTGAGTTGCCAGCTTGCCAGGTAGTTGGTAACTTATATTCTTTCTTTATTTTTTTATACTTTCTTCTCCTGACCTCCTTTGCTACCCCTAAGCATGTCATGTTGGGGGTTTTCAATTTCCCAAATTGGTGGGAGGGAGCAGAACTCTCCCTTCCCACCCTTACTTTGTTCTGAAGGAGGGGTGTATTGCCACAAGTTTAACAATAGGTTGTCAGAAAAATGTGCCTGTGACACATTTAAAGTTTAACCTGCATTATTAACATTTTCTCCATCACTCTAGACAATCAACACAAATCAAGCCTTGATTTGTAGCATTTGCAATTTCTGAGATATAAATGCTCAACACTAAAAATTTAATAGTTCTTTACAGACTGGTTCAAACTGTCTCCAGCACATTACTAGAAGCTACAGAATCCCCTTCTGCTGTGTCTAGGCAATAATAATACTAATAGCTTACTTATATGGTGACTTATACTTAATAAAATATTTACATTATAATCTTTACAAAGTGCTTTATAGGATGGCAGCTAGTGGGGATTGGATAGTGTTGGATCCAGAGTTCAGAAATCTGGATTTAAAACTCTGCTTGTTTGTCTACTATCTGGGTGACTTTGGGCAAGGGACTATGTCTTTCTTAGTCTCAGTTTCTTCATATGTAAAATAAAGAGGATGGTTATACTAGTTGTGTCTGACTCTTTGTGATCCATAGACCACATTGCTCATGAATTTTCTTGGCAAAGATACTTGAATGGTCTACCATTTCCTTGTACAGTGGATTAAGGCAAACAGAAGACTTGCCCAGGGTCACACAGCTATTAAGTGTCCATAACACCAATTTAATAATCACAGAGGCTATGGCTGCTATGAATATGTTAGTGTAGTTCTGAGCCACAAAATGTAACAGACTCTCCGCATGGAAGACAGAACCAAAACATTTACTCAAACACCAGAAATGCAAATCCATCATAGCAACCAAGAAGTTGGTACACATAACCAATGCATCGAGCACCAACATCCCCAAGCCTTCCCTCTGTCAGGCCTTCAAAACAAAATAGGCTCCCTTAAGCAAAAATGCCCCTTTCTCATTCATGCTACTTGTTCTGCCTCTGCACTGCCTTCTCCCAGCTATGCTCATGATCTCCCCTGCTTCTTCCTGCTCCAACCTTCCTGTTCCACCCTTTCAGCAAGCTTCTCCCACTGTGGGCTCCATGTGATTACATTTGGCCTACTAAGGTCAGGGAAGGTCTTTAAATTCCCTTAGGCCTATTAAGGGGCAGGGATGATCTTCAAATTCCCATTACCATTACAGTGTCTGTGGCAGATTTGAGCTCAGATATTCCTGACTCTAAGCCCAGAGCTCTATCCACTGAGCCATCTAACATACCTACCTCTTGAGGTTGTTGAGAGGATCAAATGGAGTAGTGCAGGCAAAAGTACTTTGTAAAAACGGTTCTTGAAGTGATAACATTTGTTCTTCATGATAGCTTGGTGAGATAGCTAGTAGAAAAAGGACTGTCCCCATTTTAACTTAGGTTGAGAGAAGTGAATTAGAATGTAAAGTCTTTGTGAGCAGGGACGGTTTTCTCTTTTATTTATTTGTTTGTCTTTATGTTGCTAGCACTGTGCCTTGAAGGTTACAGGCACTTAGTAAAAAATGTTTTTTGATTTGAATTGGGAGGAAGTGGATAATCCAAGACTTTAGTGGTAAATTTCAAAGGCAGGACTGAAATCCAGGTTTTCTGACTTACAGTTCAATCTTCTTTCCATTTCCTTGCATGATTACTTGGTGGGTATTGTTCCAGGAAGAGGGGTGTGTGTGTGTGTGTGTGTGTGTGTGTGTGTGTGTGTGTGTGTGTGTGTGTTGGGTCTTGGGGGGAAGGAGAGAAGGAGGAGGACAGAGGCAGTAGTATCTGAGTAGTCAGAATCGTGTTTGTTGGGAATTCTTTCCCAAGCCATCCAAGTTCCAACCTTCCCTCCTGGTCATTTAAAAGCGTTCTTTCCTCAATGTCTATCATAGTTCCAAGCTCATAATGGGCATTTAAATACTTGTTGAGTTGAATTACATAAAAGGGCAGAGGGTAAGGGGAGAAGAAATGAAGAATGGAAGACTTTGGCCTGGAAAAAAAAAGTCATTATCAATTGACTCCCTTTTGTGTTCCATTCCTTAGACCCACTTATGGTAGCCAAGCCTGGAAGTGATGGCTTATGGCAAACTCAACCTCTATGCCTTGTTAGACTCCAGATCTGATGGCTAGAGCAAACTTCTCTCTCCTATCCCCACCTTGAGGACCACCCAGAAGCCATTAAATTTAGGAAAGCCACCTGTCAGTTTGAGGAACTTGTTATACCTGTGCTCACAGGGGGCACTGGCTTCTCAACAGTTCCCAGGTGTGATTTTTGAGTTGTGGAACTCAGTGACTCCAGGCCTTGCTTACTTGAGAGGAATAGTTTTTAGACTTTCTCACATAGAATAGGCCTCCTTTATCCCGAAAACCCAATATCACACCTACATTCCCTTCTCCTTCTTCAAGAAGAGACATTTGTTTATTTGGCAGATCTTAAGAGACTAGGGGAAGGATCCAGGAAATGATGAAGTCCAGGTCACCGCATTCATAGATCCAGGGATTTACTGTTACCACTGCCAGATAGCTGTTTGTAACTTTACCACTCTGATCTCTGTATGGTTCTTATCTATATGAGACACTATAACGTAGTGGGAAGGAGGCTAGATGGGGAGTCAGCAAGTCTGGGTTTACATCCCAGCTCTGACACTTATTGGTTATATGACTGGAGCAAGAGGGCTGAACTTAGGGTTGGACCCAGGTTTGATCGGAGGAGAACCAGGTGGGAGTAATGTCATGAAAACCTAGAGAGGACAGACTGTCCATAAGAAGGTAATCAAAAATGTCAGATGCTATAGATATATTGAGAAGGATCAGGATTGAGAAAATTATGAACAGAATTAAATTTCAAACAAAGTAATTTATATTTGTAACAATATAAGACTTTTTAGTTTTGTTGACAAGGATCACAACAAGACTGGTAGTAGATGTTGTTCCTATCATAGAGGTCAGCTAGTCTAAACCCCTTATTTTATAGGTGAAGGAAATAAAACCAAGAGAAGTTAAATGAAGTTCATAATTCAAGTATAGGACCTTTGACTCCAAATCCATCATCCTTTTCATTGTACCACCTTACTGCCCACCATCCTTTTAAGAATGCTATGTAATAAAGCTCTGGCTAGCAGGTCAAATAGATCAAAGGTTTTTAATTAAACAACCAACCAGTTAGGAGATAGATTTTAGAATTTTACCAGGAATTGAGGTTAAAAGCTCATTCCATTTCTTTCCTTTTTAGAAAACCAAGACATTTGCCCCATCTGTCCCTTTTTCCATGCAATGACAGCTCAGTAAAGGTCTTTCAGTATCCTGGAGTCTATTTAATCTGAGCCCAGTGACAAAAATTTAGCAATGAAGCTTAACTAATATGTTCTGAGTATCTATCCATATTTTACTAGATGTCAACTGCCCATTAGCCATTTTGTTTTGTTTTTTGAGTTCAGTGATTATCAGGGTGGCATGGTATATAGAATGCTAGAACCAGAGCCAGAATGACTTGAGTCCAAATCTTGTTTCTTTTCTTCTAGCTTAATGACCCTAGGCAAATCACTTAATCTCCCAGTTTTAAGATTTGTTTGTTTTTTTGAATTTGTAAAACAGGGCTAATAACAGCACATACCTCACAGAATTATTGTGAGGATCAAATGAGTTATTGTATGTAAAATGCTTTTCAAATTTTAAGGTGCTATAGAATTGTTAGCTATCACCACCATTACCATCACCACCGTCGTCGTTGTCATCATCATCATCATCATCGTTTTCCTTAACATCAAGGAACTGTAGGGGATTTCGTTCGTCCATATAGTTGGCTAAATCATTTATAGTTTAACAGATAAATTTGAGAGTTTACCTGAGACCCAGAAAAGTGAAGGTTTCTGACTAAGGTTACAAAGGTAGCACATTTTGCTTACTAATTATTGTAATCCCTTTAAATGCCATTTAACTAACGCCTTACTTTCTGGTAGATCTGGGCAGAAATGTGAGTACCAAAACCATTATAAATATGGAGTTTAGAGGGTGGGGTTGGGTATTTGCTAGCTAGATTGTTGAATTTGATTTAAGGAAGACATTAATTCAGTTTTCTAGGTATATGACCCTGGGCTAGTCTTCTTTCAGCCCCAGTTTCCCTGTCTGTAAAATGGGGATAATAATAACTCAACAGGACTGTTACCAGGGAATACACAAGTTACTATATTTAAAGCCCTTTGTAAATCTTAAAGTTCTCTATAAATGCCAGCTATTTTTATTATTGATGGAAAGATCCCATGTCCCCTGAATTCATTTCCCTACCACATTTACTCAGAGCAAATACAGCATGGTTGCAAAGTCTTTGTGCCAAGGAAAACTGATGATTTTGATTGTACAGAAAGGGAAACATGGTCTAGTGGATTTGAAATCAGTAGACCTCAAATTGAATCCCAACTCAGCAATTTATTAGTGAGATCATCTCTTCACTGAGGCTCAGTTTTTCATCTGTGAAATGGGGATCAATGTACCACTGATTTCCTTGAGTAGTGAAGCAAAGGTCCCTGGGTAAATTAGGAAGTGTTACATAAGTGTGAGTTGTTATTATTGCACATAGGAGAAGCCAACTGTAACCAGCATATGAAAAGATAATAGTCTTTAAACTTTGAAGTCTCAAATTTCTAGGCTTCACCACAACCAACATCTTTTGAGATACACCATTATGGCTGATTTTCCAACTCCATTGGCTACCATTATGAAGTTGCTGCTGAGTACTTGTACAAATCATATTAATGATTTGGTCTTTCTGTTTGCCCCAAGAATGTGACTTTGAAGAGAAGACAGAATTTTGAAGATATTTGTAGCCATCAGATGGCTCACATTCAGTGTTGCAGAGGTTCAAATTTGCATGAGTTTTAAGTTTCTCCATGTATATTGGCATGGGGCATCTAAGCTTAGTCAGCCTTTTGTTTAAAAATACTCTCTGAATTGAGAGACAGAAAGAGGGGGGAGAGGGAGGGAGGGAGGGAGAAAAAGGGAGAGAGGGAGAGAGAGAGAGAGAGAGAGAGAGAGAGAGAGAGAGAGAGAGAGAGAGAGAGCGCGAGCGAGCATGTGAGCCACGTGGCTGGGGATTTTCTGGCACCACACTTGCTAAAACAAATCCTTGCTCTTGGGGAAAAAAAGTGACCACAGAACTGCTGGGGCCAAAGAATAACAGCATACATCCAATTCAATTTGATTGAACAGGCATTTTTAAAATCCCTCACTGGAGTTTACAAAGACAAAAAACGAGATAGTTCATCCCCTCAAGGAACTTATGTTCTACAGAGTAGAAGTAACATGTATAGAGATATAAAAAAATAGAAGATATATACTAAGTAATTTTTGGAGTGAGGAGGTAGACTAACAATTGGGGAATCAGCAAAGGCCCCCAAAAAGAGGGAATCAAGGGTGTTGAGGAAGAGATGAAGAGGGATAGCTTTCCAGGCAAAGAGAGGTGGGGGATGGAATATTATATAGAGGGAAAGTCAAGTAAACCAGTTTGACTAGAATGTAGAGTATATGGAGGGGATGTGGAGTAGCTGAGTAACATGTAATCTTCCTGGAAAGATAGGTTAGAAGCCAAGTCATGAAGGGCTTTCAAGTCCAGATAGAAGGGTTTGTATTTTATTGTAGAAACAATAGGAAGCCACTGAAGCATTTTGAAGAAGGAAGTGGTGTAGTTAGACCTGTGATTTAGAAATATCAATCTGAACAGAGATCACAATTACTATATATATCATGTTTACACAATGACTTGACTTATAATGGGAGCTACTTTAATAGGTCAAGGGTGTGTATTGTGATTTTATGGATCTGGGAACTCTTTTCATCAACCCAGACTGTCACCATGTATAATTTATCATCTTAGAAAATTGTCAGAACCCTAGTATAGTTAGGTGCTTTGCAAATGGTCACACAGCTAGTAGGTGTAAAAGGTGAAATTGGAACCCAAGCCAACATACTATTCACTATAATTTATTATTCTCTAAGGAAAATAACAACATTTATTATATTCCTAGAAAACGGGTTATGAAATAAGCTCAGACAAGTGAAATGACTTTTCCCATAGTCACATAAGGAATAAGGGCAGGCCTGGGACTTGCACCTAGATTTGCAGACTCCATGATGAGAGTCCCTTCTATTATATAATTTAGTCTCCTACAATAACCCACATTTACATATAGAAATACATTATAATAACTCATATAAGGCCTTACTTAACTACACTAGTGTTCTGACTTTTGTCCATCAAGCCATAAACTCCTTAAGGTCAGACACTCATTTTGAAAAATCTTTATATCCTCAGAATTCGGTACAGTGCCTTCTTTAGGCTAAGCAATTAATTCATGTTTGTTACTGAATGAAAAGTCAAGGAGGAGGAGTAGTGCAAATATATTATACTAATTTTATGGATGAGGAAATTGAGGATTTAAAGAGGGGAAGTGATTTATCTAAGGTTACATTACAGTTAGTAAATGTCAAAGGGTAAAGACTTGAAATAAAGTTTTCTGAATCAAAAAGCTAGTATTTTTTTCACTGTGTCACAAGCAGGGCAAGGTCTTGTGATGATGTATCAAAGGTTCACAGAAAGTAACTGGATGACATGAAATGTGACTGGAGGATGCCAAGGGGCAAGATCTGGGTTTGATTTGTAAAATGCCCTGTCATTTATAGAGATGACTGTTTATCATTGAGAAAGTGTTTCCCCTGCCCTTGCCTTTTATTAATTTCCAAATCAAGAGGTCTTAGTGCAGATGCTAGTTGGGCCACACTTCACCTATGAAGAAAGCAAAGGGAGGTCACTTGGAGAGACCATATCTATCCTTATCCACTCCTTTTTTTTCTTAACATGTAACCCATATGGACAGGAGACACAACACGTTGGAAAGAGGACTTACAGAAAATCTATTAGCTTCTCTTCTAAAATGGAACCCTAAGGCTGCTCCTAACTACTTAATGCTTAACCCTCTGGTTCTGCAAAATGGGGATAATGATACCAGCTTTATTGCTGATATAGAGTGGTTATAAGCATCAAATATGGGTCAAAATGCTTTGAAGTCATAGTGCTACCCAACTAGGTGTAAAGTATTCTTGAACGCTAACAAAATGAACAGCTGGTCTTTAAGTGAGTTCCCCCTGAGTGTTTAGAGCAGGGGATCCTAACCTAGGGTCTGTGAACTTATTTAAAATATGTATGTATATAATATATATTTCAATAGAATTGGTTTCCTTTGTACACCTATGTATCTTGTATCCTTTTAAAAACATGATCTGAGAAGGGGTCAATATACTTTGTCAGAGGGTCCAGGACACACACAAAAAAATGGTTTAGAACCACTAATTTAAAGAATTTAGATAAAGTGAGCTTTGTACGTAAGCATATACAAAATGGCATTGAAGATTTATAAAACCTTGTACAAATGTCCCTTGGTAAATTATAGGACCAATGAATATATAGGATGCTGAAATTCCCGAGTTAATTTCTTGGGGCTCCAGTCTCTAAATCTGAGAGCCTTTCTGGTTTTGCTTGGGTGACAACAGGATGGAGGAGGAGAGAATGATGCATTCTAGAAATTGATGTGGTAGCAAGCTAGAACCACACTGGTTCCTGTAGTATTAAATCACATATATCAGATCATTTTCACACTAACTCCCCATCATCTGTACCTCTTGCATTAATCTCTTGGGTAGGGATTAATCAGAGGTAGATTCAGTATGCAAGGCAAAGGTGACATTTGGGACAATCACTGATATATTAGGTACATGGCTTCTTACTATGTCAGAAAAATTTGTCAACGTTCAGACATATTTGATGGATTCTAGGTAGTACTCCCTTTGCAAAAGAGAAAAAAAATGAAGGGTAGCTATAGTTGAAAAATTTGGCCATAGAGGATACTTGGTATCATGGCTGCATCTGCTTCCCATTAGGATGACTTCTTAAAACTATATGGTTTAGCTGGGTGATGGTCATTTACACCTATTGGGAATGACACCTTTCCCAGAAGCACAAGATTGGGATTTGGGCTTTCTAGGTCACACATTTTCTATATGGACCAAAATTTACATTATCTCAAATGAAGCCAGCATTTCCTGCCAAACTCTGTGGAAAGGTTTGTATGGTCTCAAGGGGAGGACATGGCCAGACAGGTCTTCTCCATTTACAACCTCCAAACTTGGTGGAATGGGCTATGGCCAACACTGACCAGATGCAGAGAGAGGCAAAAATATTTATTGATTGTTTCATCAGGAATTAATGAGACTTCTCATCACATGGACAAACTTGTGCTGTCTCTCTTTTCAGTCTGCTTGAATTAATAAGTAGGTCAGGCCCTTCTGGTCAGGGACAGATTCTCAGGGATTACTGAAGAAAATGAGTGCCACCATGGCTTTATATGAGAGACTATTCCCTTCTCTTGGAGAATTCCATCCTTCAGTGGCAATGAAAGAGAATTGTTTTCATGTTGGTAGACCCACAATACAAACTTTTATTTTAAGTTAAAAAAAAAAAACAAACGCCTTAATTAATTAACAGTCTTGTTGATTAACTACTGGTCAAAATAGCAGTGCTCCCATTGTTACTTAGTTGATCTTAAAATATGATCTGACTTTCTTTTAAATACCACTCATCCCACTTACTTTCCATTAGCTGACTATCTTAAGGATCAAACATGTACCACTACATATTAAATGTCATTCTTTGGAAGCCACAAATTGAAGGGGTTTAACCAGATGTATTATTTTTTCTTATAGGCAGATTAAAAGAGTCTTCACAATTCTTTGTGTTTTCAATACTTCATTTACCTAATCATTGGGGAAGGCAATAAGAATCTAGTTGTTGCCTACTATGTATAGACACTATATAAATTCTAATTATTTCAATGACATTTTCCTGATCTAATGAGGTTTAACTTTCTTTGTTTTTTGATGTAAGAAGGAAGGAAACAAACATTTATTAAACTATGCATTTATGATGTTTCAGGTACTATGCTAAGCTCTTTATAAATATTATCTCATTTGATCCTCACAACAGCCCCATGAGGTAGATGCTGCTACAATCCCCATTTTGTCATTGAGGAAACTGAGGCACAGAGAGCTAAAATGACTTGCCCAGGATCACAGAGCTATTAAGACTCGGAGTCTGAATTTGAACTCAGGTCTTTCTGACTCCAGGTCCAGTACTCTATCCAACTTATCACCTAGTTACCATTTAATAGCCATTTAATAATCTTTTTTTTCTTTCATAGTATACATTTTCAGACTTCCTTTGCCTAAAGTTCTCTCTACAGTTACTAATAAAGAAGCTATGTTCTTTTTTATAAAGATGACATTCGGTCATCTTTATAAGACTTTTGTATTGTTAGATATATGTTTTTGTATTGTTAGGTATATGTTTTCCTTTGGAGAAATATGTATTATTTCCATAATTATTTAGCTATCAGCCTTTGTACATATAGTCTATATCATAAAAAAAGATGAAATGCCAAAATTAAGCTAGCTATTAGAATAGTTTCATGCATGATAATAATACCTACATCTCCATTTTAGAGATGAGGAAAGTGAGGGTCAGAGAAGTGACATGCCTTATCCAGTAGTAATGGATAGTGCCAGGAGTTGGACAGTGATATCCTGATTGCAAGTCTGTTGCTCTGTTTGCTAACCCACATGATTTCATATACAATACTCTTAAAAGATCAGAAGAAAGTAGTACAATATCTAAGCTTTCTCCTCAAAAATCTTATACATCTGGAGATAAAAGCATATGAAAAGCTGTAAAAGGGTTAAAAAATCATGAAAGACAATAAAGCAATTGATTAAGGCAGTATACTATTAAGGACTAACTAAGTGGTATAGAAAGTGTTTTTCATTCACTGGAAGATGAGGTCATTGTGGACTGGATTATTGAAGGAAGACTCCATGGATGAAATGGAATGGGGACTGGGTCTTGAAAGGTGGGTAATATTTGGGTAGGTAGAAAGGGAAAAAAAAGTATTCTAGGTTAAAACAATCAACAAGTGAAGAAATCTAGTAAAATAGGGCAGAGAGGAGAAGACAGTTAGCCAAGTCATATGGCTAATTTAGTGGCAGAGTCTAAACTTGAATGGTTCTTTACTACATACATATACATACACATGTTTACATAGTATAAATCTATGCATATATTACACACTGTTCACATGTTCACACACATGAATGTATATGTAATGCACACATATGTATATATACACATACTTATTTTTTCATAGAATTTCACAGCTGGAAAGGACCATAGAGGACATCTAATTTTATCCACACATGAACAAGAATTAACCTCTACAACAACATCTACTAAGTCTTGTTAAAGTCTTTAGTGATGATGACCTAACTACCACTTAATTCTATAGACATGTATTTAGTGTTTACTGTGGGCTAGCCCCTGTATTAAGCACCAGGGATATAAATAGAAGCAAAAAAGAAAGAAGTTCCTGCCCTCAAGGAGTTTATATTCTAAAAGGGGTAGGGAAGAATACATAAAAGGGAAATGAAAAGAGTTGGTGAGGGATGAATTGGTGGTGAGAAGACTTTGTGGTATAGTCAAGGGAATGAAGGATAGCTGCCTTTACAATGCAGGTTCTGAGATGAATTCATGAATGGGAGAAGAGTAGCTGATTTTATTTTTAGAAAGTTACTAATGTGATGAAGTTCCTTTGATCAGTTCTAAAGTTGACTTTCTCCAGTATCTACTCATAGCTCCTAGTTTTACTCATGGAGCAGAACAATCAATCAATAAACATTTATTAAGTGCCTACTATATGCCAAGCATAGTCATTTTGCTTTTAGCAGAAAATAAACTCTAGAAGATATGTGGATTATTTTGAAAAGAGGTCCATAGTCTTCTATGATGGCAGAGGAGGGTCTGTGACATAAAAAGGAACAAAAAGCTTTGGTTTGTAATATAAACTTATTTGAAATATTTTGTAGAGGAGGAAAAGAATGGGATATGTCTTATATTACTAATAAAAATTTAGAAACAATGGAGAAAAACAAAATTTGACTAAATTAAAACTGAACCTCACAAGAACATTTAAAGACAAAACTAGGAGGGCAACAAGCAAGAAAAAAAGGGAAAAACATCTACAAAAAGTTTTTAGAACAAACTTTTCTCTCTATCAATGACAGTAAAGTCAATACATCTGAACTCTAACAGATCACTTCCAAATATGGCATATGCATATAATAAAGTTTAAAAAAGGGGGATAAATCAAGTGTTATTACTATTCCAAAAAAGTAATAGAAAATATCACAGTCTACCTATATTACTACTTTCCTATCTCTACAAATTTTTTATAAAGATGAAATGTATAACTATGCAGGTGGAACATAGAATGTATTGCTACACATTACATGATTAATGTGTTACATGGTTTTGTTGATTTTTTTTCCTTTATTATAAGAGATGAATCTCTAGAGGATGAGGGCGGGAAAGGATAAATGGTCCATCTTTTAAATAAATAAAATTATATGGAGGCCCCTTTTTGAATTTAACATTGTTTTCAATGATGTAGTATGATGCCAAATCAGGAAAATGCAGTTTCTGAACTATTATAGCAGTAGGACACTTAAAGGATAATGGTGACGCATATGGTGGATGTGAGTAGGCTGTGAGACATTACCAACAAAGAACTGTATGGGAGAAATTCATTAAGGAATATCATCAGAGAGACATGATTTGGAGAGTAGATGAGATAACCATATAACAAGGTATATCTGATGGACAGCTTGAATGCTCTGTATAAATATCAATGGATCTGGAGAAAGTCTATCAACACATTATGAGAACCTTCTTTACAATATTTATAGGAGGACCCATGAGAAAATGTAAAAGGTTTAATATATGAACCACTGGAATACTCATGTTAATGAGATCATAGGTCCATGGAGTTAATGATGAAAGAACCTCTATTGTCTTTTTTTTCCCCTTTCCCAGAATTTTATCCCACCTAGATATATTTTCAAGATGTATTTGATTGCATCACAGAATCATAATATCTTAGAGTTAGAAGGGAACTAAGATGTTTAGTCTAGCCTGTATCTGAGTAAGTACAATATAACTAATGGATAATCATTCACCCACTGCTTCCCAAGTCGTTATTCCATTTTTGTATGACTAATTGGAAAATTTTCCCACACCAAATTTATATTTGCCTCTTCCCAAATTCCATACCTTGTGTATAGCTTTGTTTTTGGTGGCAAGAAGAATTCTAGTTTCTCTTCCACAGGATAGATAGCCACATACTTGATCACAGCTATCACATTCCCCCAAAGTATTCTCTCAATCAAATATACCCAGTTCCTTCAGTAAATTCTCAAGTAGCATGATGTTGAAATCTATCACCATCCTTGGCTCTTTCCCTCTGGATGCTGGCCAGGTTCCTAAAATATACAACTTTCATCTTCTATAATGTTTTAAAATTTTTGAGTGGATGCTTTCCCTGTGTGTTCACATCTGATATCCTCCCCAACCCTTTTTAAATCAAATGCTTTATTAACTTCTAGTTTACATCATTCATTTCCACAAGATTTTGAGTTACAAGTTTTCTCCCTGTTTTTCCCCTACCCACCACCCCAAAATAGCAATCTCACTGAATATCCTGTCCTCCAATCTGCTCTCTCCCATATCTTCTCCCGTATCCATTCCAATTTTCTAGTAGGGCACAGTAGATCTCTGTGCCCCAGTGCTTGTATATTTTATTTCCCAGTTACATGTAAAATAAAATTAATAATAGTATATATATATATATGTATATGTATATATATATATTTAAAAATTTGATTTTAAAGCTTTGAATTCCAGATTCATTCCCTTCCTCCCTTGTCACCCACCACTCCTGGGAAGATAAGCAATTCAATATAGGTTGTACATGTGTAACTATGCAAAACACTTCCATAGTGGATATATTGTAAAAGACTGAGTATATTTCCCTCCATCCTATCCCACCTCCCACTAGTTCTCTTGTCTAATTTGATCCTGTCCCTTTGCAAAAGTGGATGCTTCCAATTTCCCTCCCCCCCCCTGAGCCTGCCCTCCCTTCCATCATACCCCCTCTCATCCCCTTCCCCCCTACTCTTCTATAGGGTGAGATACCCTATTTAGTGTGAATGTCATTACCTCCCTAAGCCAAATTCAATGAGAATAAGGTTGGCCCATTCCCTTTTGCCTTCCTGTTCTTCCCCTCCATTTTAACCATTTTCCCTTGCCTCTTCTATATGAGATAGTTTACCCCATTCTCCTCTCATTATATTCCTCTCTCACCTCTTAATTTCACCTTTTAAGTATCATCCCTTCCTATTCAATTGGTTGTGTGCCCTCTATCTATGTATACCTATACCCATGTATAGACACACTCACATATGTATTTATAGGCCCATATACCCTCCTATATAGGCATATATATGTATGTATACATACACACATTTCTATTCCCTTCAACTGTTCTCATACTGAGAAAAGTTTCATAAATTACAATTATTGTTTTTTCCATGTAGGAATGTAAATGGTTCAACTTTGACAAGTTCCTTATGATTTCTTTTCCCTGTTTACCTTCTCATACTTCTTTTGCTTCTTGTATCTGAATGTCAAATTTTGAATACAGCACTGGCCCTGGAGTCAGGAGGACCTGAGTTCAAATCTGGCCTCAGACACTTAACACAAAAACTAGCCGTGTGACCTTGGGCAAGTCACTTAACCCCAAATGCCCTCCAAAAAACAAAAAAATTTAAAAAAAAGAATGCTGGAAAGTTCTCTATTCAATTGAATTACCATATTTTCCCCTGAAACATGATACTCAGTTTTGCTGGGTAGGCGATTCTTGATTTTAATTCTAGATCCTTTGACCTCCAGACTATCATATTCCAAGCCCTTAGTTCCCTTAGGGTAGAAGCTTCCAGATCCTGTGTTATCCTGATTGTGTTTCCACAATATTCAAATTGTTTCTTCCTGACTGCTTATAATATTTTCTCCTTGATCTGGGAATTCTGGAACCTGGCTATACTATTCCTAGGAGTTTTCTTTTTGGGATCTTTTTCAGGAGGTGATCAGTGGATTCTTTCAACCTCTATTTTGCTGTCTAGTTCTAAAACATCAGGATAATTTTCCATGAGAATTTCTTGAAGGATGATTTCTAGGTTCTTTTTTTTGATCATGGCTTTCAGGTAGTCCAGTGATTTTTAAATTACCTCTCCTGGATCTATTTTCCAGGTCAGTGGTTTTCCCAAATGAGATATTTCACATTGCCTTCTATTTTATCATTTGTTTGGATCTGTTTAATAGTATCTTGATTTCTCATAAAGTCACTAGCTTCCATTTGTTCCAGTCTAATTCTGAAGGAATGCTTCTCTTCAGAGAGCTTTTGAGATTCTTTTTCCATCTGGCAAATTTGGCTTTTTGAGGCATTCTTCTCCTCATTTGGTTTTTGGGTCTCTTTTGCCATTTGATTTAGTCTATTTTTTAAGGTGTTATTTTCTTCAGTCAGTTTGTTGACTCTCATTTCATAATTTTCTTGCATCATTCTCATTTCTCTTCCTAGTTTTCCTCTACTTCTCTTATTTGATTTTCAAAATCCTTCTTAAGGTTCTTTATGGCCTGTAACCAGCTTGTATTTTTTTTGGAAGCTTTTGGTGTAGGAGTTCTGACTTCACTGTCTTCCTGCCGTGGGCTGCTCAGTGTCCAGCACTTAGCATGATTCGGAGACGTGAATAAGAAATGACCAGGCCATGTGGGTAGCTCAAGGAAGAACCATGAACTCCATTTATTGATACTCAGGGAAAGGTTTTTATAGAGCAAAGAGACAAAGGATGGGAAGGAAGAGAAATCATTATCTTAGTCTGTTGTATCCTGGAAGTAGCATGGTTATAAGGCCTATTGTTTCCTAGGTGCCATAGAGTCTTGGGCAGTTATCTCCTATCTCTGTCAGTTACATCAGAAAGGATGCTCTTGAGAGCTGGCCCCAAAGCCTAATGGCCAAGGCCACATCATCAAGAACATCTGCATAAGAACTGACTTCCTGCAAATGTTTTGGACAACTAAAGTTTTGGGGCAGAGCCTCTTAGCCTCAGAACTCAAATACCATCCTTATAAGTGTAACCCATATCAAAAGAACTCCGGAGCTGACAGTGAAAAGTCGCATCTCGAAGAGGTCTTTGTTGTTCAGGTCCACTGACATCAGGGTAATTATCTGAAGTCCTGGCTCAGGCCTCTTTGGCTCACCACATCTTCCCTCCTGTTCCATGCTTTGATCCTTTTTGTCTCCAAAATAAGATTGCAAAGTTGGGTTGCTCTCTTTGCTTTGCTTCCCTCATTTTCTCATGTTGCCACTGAATTACTTGACTTTTGAGCTTTTTCCCACAGTAGGACTCTGCTACCAGACGGGAAGCTTCATCCCAAATGTTGGGGTTTTCTCAGCTGCTGGAGCTGTTAGTTGGGTGCCCTCTCTGAAGCCTCAACATGCTCTGGCAAGCTGTTCACAGACCCTAGACCTCCACCCTAGACAGCAATCCAGATCCAAGCAGGTTAAAGCAAGAGTGATTACCCCTTAGACTGGTTGCTTGGTCCCCCTACGATCTGCAAGCCAGGAGCTGAACCTGCTATGTGGTGGCGGCTTCAGAAAAAGAAATTTCTATATTCCTCATATAAACAAGCTGCAGCTTCTCCCTCCAGGGAATAAAGGCTGGACCACACTCCCAAACTACTGGATCCCAAAGTCCACACTGCACTGACCTCTCATTTTGTCCTTAGCATTTATGTGTTGATGATTCTGGAAACTGCCACTGCTAGTGATCTGAAGTCCCTCAAGCCAAAGGCTGATCAGGCCTGCCCTGAGGCTAATACCTCTGGCTTGGGGGCTGGGGTTGGCTCCCAGAGTACTGTGCTGGATGCTTCCTGATGGCCTGCCAGGCTCTCCTCAGCAGGAGGTTAGCTTCTCTGTGTCATTTTGTGGGTTCTGTAGCTTCAAAGTTTGTCTAGAGTCATTATTTACATGAATTGGAGGAGGTGGAAGCTGGAACCCCAAGGAAGTCCTGTTTCTACTCCTCTATCTTGACGCTGCCCTCCCATATCTGATATCCTTAAGATAACTGTCTCTTTCCCTCCTTATTGAAATTGTTTTTATTCATGTCTTCAAGATGTTATTTTTTTTTTAAGCAATTGGGGTTAAGTAACTTGCTCAAGGTTACACGGCTAGTCATTATTTATGCGTGGGTGCTCATTTTCTGAGGCCGGATCTGCTCTCGGGTCATCCCAACTCCGAGGCCGGCACTCTTACTCACTGCGCCACCTAGTCTCCCCTTTAGGGCAATTGGGGTTAAGTAACTTGCCCAAGGTTACACGGCTAGGTTTTTGTTTGTATGGATTAAGTGTCGGAGGCCGGCTCTGAACTCAGGTCCTTCTGACTCCAGGGCCGGCGCTCTATTCACTGTGCCACCTAGCCGCCCCTAAGATGTCATTCTTAAGAGCATAGCATCCCTCTTGGGCTGATTTCTTCTGTAGAATTTTAGGTGATAGGAATCATATTCTCTTAATTTTTAAAAATCTACTCTTAAAAATTAATTTAATTTTAAAAATTAAAAAGTATTTATTTTCCAATTCCCTATATTCCTCATATAAACAAAAATGAAAATTCTTGTAACTGTCTTTCTTCAGTTGATCTTCATTATTTGTGAATTTATCTACCCACTAAACTTTATTCATAACCCCAAAATCAATACTCTTGGTGTTTCCACAGACATTCATGATGTGGTGAAAAATTTGAGTCACCTGATGTACATATTCACAACTGAGGTCAAATAAGGAGATGCTCTGTCTTTTTGTTTCAGCTCTCATACTATAAATAAGAATCCTTTTTGCAGTCTATTTAGTCATTTTTTTGCACTTTTTTTGCACCTGTTGTTGATAATTTCACTTTGTATAATCCTAAGTATAATGCTAAAGGTGCTATCCAGTATTTCTAAATGAAAGAAGGCTATGATGTGTTTTACAGAGAAAATATGTGTTGGATAAGCTTCATTTAGGCATGAATTATAGTGTTGGTGTTTGTGAATTCAATGTTAATGAATCAACAATATGGCACATACGGCAAAAGGAAGAGAAAATTTGTTGATTTATCTTTGAGGTCACTCTAGAAAGTGCTAAAGTAAATGTGACCAGAGGCTTACAGAAAACTTATATTTCCCCTAGGGGCAATGGTTCAGTGTGTGTGTGTGTGTGTGTGTGTGTGTGTGTGTGTGTGTGTACACCTATCTTTTTCTCTAGATATTTCTTTCTGTTGTCAAGTAAAGCAAATGTCCTCATTGGCTATGTCCAAAAATATATGTCTTATTCCTCATCTTGAGTCCATAGACATTGTCAAGAGGTGGCTAGTATCTTTGTCTTTGGTCCTATGGAATTGTGGTTTGTAATTGCCTTGATTGGAGTTATCAAGTCTTTTGAGGGTGTTTTTATATGCCAGGCATAGTCATTTTACTTTTAGCAGAAAACTTTAGAGAAGACTAAGAAAAATACAGGCTAAATGACTTGTCCACAGAGCAAGTAAGTGTAGGAAGTTGGATTTGAATTCAGGTTTTCCTGACTGCTTTATCTATTGCTCTATGTGATGACTACCCTTAAAAAAAAATCCTAGTAGAGGGTATTTATCCTATTGCTGCTTCCATTCTTAAATTTTCATCTTCTATTACTTGCTAGGTATCTTTATTGATATTCTTTTCCCTATAGTGTATTTACCTGCTATGGCACCTTCCTTGCTGAATATATGTAGGGAACTTTCTTCTTCCTCTTTCTTTGCAGTTGAAAGATTTTGGAGTTAGATTTGCTAGGATCCAGGCAAACACATTATTTGCCATTCCTTGGTGAGAGTACTCTATCCCTAGTCAGGAACTTGCAATTTTTATATTTTAAGCATAAATTCAAATCCTATTCTTAGACACCATCTTTTAATTTTTATTTAGTTTTGGTTTTAAATGTTTTATTTATATCTTCTGTTTTGATATCATCTTCATTCCCAGGTATGTTCCTCTCATCCTTTGTAATAAAGAATAATAGACGAAGATTAAAATAAAAAGCAGTTAAGTAAAACTAGCCAGCACACCAGTCAGGTCTGACAGTATATGTATGCAATGTTTCACATGCCTAGTTTCCCACCTCTTCAGAGAAGGTGCATTTTTTCATCTTTTCTTTGGGGCCAAGCATGGCCATTATAATTACAGAGTGTTCATTTTCTCTTGTACAGATTTCATCTTCTTAACCAGCTGTTCACTTTCCAGCTGATTCATGTGGCTAGTCTCTACATAAATCACCGGAATTGGGTAATGGTTGTCAGGTCTGAGACGATTCAGGAGGCTCTCCATAATGTTTCCCATACATGCTTCTGGAAGAAGGCATACTTTCTGATTTTTCATGTCAGGTTGACTTATGGACACCTTAATAACCCTCAGCCAGGAGCTATGGACCACTGGGACTCAGCTCTTCCTCCTGTGGCTAGGACTAGATGTTTTCTCTCCTTCCTGGCACCACCTGGGAATCCTCAGCTTCATTCCATGAATACATAAGGCTGCTTTCTCAATAGAAGGCCAAGCTCTGTGCTTCATGGGAAGAACTTGGATTGCAGTATTCCATTGATTCATTGATCTTAGTCTGGGAAGCTATTGATAGCTTTCTCAATAGGGGAATGGCATAACAAAGACTGTATTTTAGGATAGCTAACCTCTCAGTGGTATGTAGATTGAGAGGAAAGGCTGATATCTTGGAGGAGCGAAGACCAAGTCATCTAGATATGGGATAATGAGAGCTAAAAGTCAGCTGAGTACCTGGTTGTTCTGAGTTACTTTTGTCTTTTCATTTACTCTGTTTTAGTGTTCTACCCCCACCACCCAGGAAGTTGGAGAAAAAGTGGCCTCCCCTAATTAAGCCTTGAAAACTAGTTGCATAAATTTTAAGCCAGCTAATTCTAATCCAATGGCAGGGATACAAAATAAGTATAAAACCAGTCTAGGAAATTTGGTCTACCCTTCTCATCTGTAGGCATTCATGAGCCTAGTAGAGAGATAGCTTGCCTCAGAGTCAAGAAGAGCCAAAGCCCAAGTCATGCCTCTAACATCAAATAACTGAGTGTCCCTGATCAAATCACCCAACCTTTGGTGCATTAGGCAACTCTCCAAGACAGTAAGCTGTGGATAAGGTATTCACTTGTATTTGTAGAAGAAATTTCCTCACCTAGTAATTCCTAATAACAAATCAGAGGTTCTTATCCCTATGGCTATCCCTGTCTTTATTCCTATCTTTCTCACATATTATATCGCTAGTGGGTTTAGTTCTGGACTTGGCATTAGGAAAACTGGGGGTTGAATCCTGCCTCAGATGCTTATATCTACAAGGACGTTGGGTAAGTCACTAATCTTCTCTGAGCCTCAGTTTCCTCTTCTTCAAACTGGGAATTATAAGAGTACCTATTTCTACAGGATTGTTGTAAGGTTCAAATGAGATTAATGGGGGGATGATGATTATTTCCTTCTGAACTGGGATCTACAGGTGCAGTGCTGCCATCATTGAATGGGTTACCTTGGTGATAGGAATAATCTACCGTGGGGAATAGTGAAAGTTCTAGGTGGAATATGATTCTGGGGATAGTATAGTTTTTCACTGGTTAGTTTACTTTTCTTCATGGCTGTCTTTTACATTAGGGGAAAAAAGTACCTAATAAGGGTAAGTTTGGGCAGCTTTAAAAAAGATGACAGTATAGTGAATGGTAGAGAGTGACATGTGTACCACACCCCAGTTAGTGTGGGTTACCATGAAGGAAGTACTGGTCTTTTCCATTCCAAGTATGATGGCCTCCTTTTCTGCCCTGATTGATACTATGCAGGACAGCCAACTGCTCACTCCCCATTGAAGCTTTCTGATTGGTTATTTTTTTTCTGATAGATTAAGATCAAGAATCATAGATTTAGAACTAAAAGTGACTTTAGGCATCAAGTCTCATCTCTTCATATTTTAGACAAAGCAAATCAGACCTAGAGAAGCCCAATGACTTATCCAAGGTAGTGAGTGGGATGGGATTTGAACCTAGGTTGCTTGACTCAGAGTCAGTCTTTTCATTCAATCTCAAATCAGGTTCCTTTTTTAGAGGCTTAGGAAAGCGATAGTGGTCAAAACGGGTAGATAAAGTTGAGGGATGTCATGTCCATGTCTGGTGGATTGGTATCAAAGGAGGGATATTTGATGTTATTTATTTTTTTAAACCATGAAAACTTGCCTATATTGTATTTACATGGGCTTTCTCTCCCTTTTTGCTTTTCTTTCTTTGTCCTTTGTCTTTCTCCTTTTTCTTCCTTTCTTCTTGCATAGGTGTGTTTGACAACTGCTCCCATGCTGTCGGTGACAAGGGCTGGGCCTTGGGTATCCGCTCAGTGGAGCATCATGGGAGGAAGGATGGTCGTTTCTTTTTTTCTCTCCGTACGGACCGTGTGAAGAAGGCTACGATTGTGACTGGGCATAGCCGCTACTTATCAGGTACCTGGACACATTTAGTGGCTACTTATGATGGACACCGCATAGCTCTGTATGTGGATGGAGCTCAAGTTGCCAGTAGCCTGGGTCAGTCTGGGCCCTTGCACAGCCCATTTATGGCATCTTGCCGTTCTTTAATCCTGGGTGGGGACAGCTCAGAGGACCGGCACCAATTTCGTGGGCACATGGGCACCCTGACTCTCTGGAACACAGCACTTCGACAAAGCCAGCTCCAGCAGAGTTTCTTGCAGCCAAGTGGGTATGGGGACTTAGCTTCTTTGGCACTCAGTGCTAATTTTGCTCCAATGGAACAGCAATGGGTAACCTTTAAAGATGGGGAATTCCCAAGACTTGAGATGCTCCGGGATCCAGAACCTGAGCCTGAGATTTTGTACCCTCTCATGCCTCCACCCTGTGGGCAAACTGTCTGTGACAATGTGGAGTTGATCTCCCAGTACAATTGGCATTGGCCACTGAGGAGCGAGAAGGTGATCCGTTACCAAGTGGTGAACATATGTGATGATGATGGACTGCACCCTACTGTCAGCAGCGAGCAAATCACCCGTCAGCATCAGGCTTTGAGTGCAGCCTTCAGCCGGTACAACATCAGCTGGCAACTGAGCGTCCATGAAGTGCGTAACTCCACCTTGCGCTATCGGGCTGTCCTGGTGAACTGTGAGCCCAGCAAGATTGGCAATGACCACTGTGACACTGAGTGTGAGCACCCACTTACTGGCTATGATGGGGGTGACTGCCGTCTTCAGGGACGCTGCTACTCATGGAATCGAAGGGATGGTGTGTGCCACATGGAGTGTAACAACATGTTGGATGACTTTGATGATGGTGACTGCTGTGACCCTGATGTGACTGATGTACAGAAGACCTGCTTTGACCCTGACTCGCCTAAGAGGTAAGAAAGAGGAGTCTGGGTTCTTTCTGCCTCAAGACTGAATTTGTAGCATTTTCTTTTCCAGAGTTTTAGGACCCTAAAAAATGTGAACACTAGCAAAACTAAAAAGAAACAAAACCCAAATTCCCTGCACCGTAATGTGAATTGTTTGCTATTTAATAGAGGTGTACATTGAATCTAAGAAATTAACATAAATTATATGTTACAACAATTTCCAAAGATTGCCTGGGAATTAGATAATTATGGACATTGGTGCGCCAGTCATATAGTAATGTAATGAATGTTGATTTTACTTGAGGAAATGAGGGGTTTGAACTCAATGTTCTTTAAGATTAATTTATATTCATGTGACTTTGGACACGTCATTTTCCATTTCTAGGAATCAGTTTCTCCATCTGTCAAAGAGAGGAATGATCTTTTAAGTCTCTTTTAGCTTTCATAGAGTAGCTAGGTAGTGCAACAGATAGAATGCTTAAGAAGACCTAGTTAAAATCTGGCCTCAGACACTTGCTAGCTATGTGACATGGATAAGTCACTTAACCTTTGTCTACCTCAGTTTCCTTATCTTGAAAACTGGGATAATAATAGCACATACCTTGCAGGGTTGTTATGATGATAAAATGAGATAATATTTTTTTTTTGTATCATAGGCAAATTTTATTTTTTTTTAAACAAATGCTTTATTAACTTCTGTTTTACATCATTCATTTCCGCCAGATTTTGAGTTACAATCATTTTCCCCCCATTATTCCCCTACCCAACCTCCCTGAATAGCAGTCCCACAAGATATCGCTTCCTCCAATCTGCTCTCTCCCATACCTTCTCCCATACCCCCATCGACTTTCCATTAGAGGAAGATGAATCTTTGTGTCCCAATGCCTGCACATCTTATCTCCCAATTATAGGCAAAAGAGTATTAATAATAGTATTTATATATATTTGAAACATTTAATGTTACGACCTCGAATTTCAGATCCATTTCCTTCCTCCCTTGTCACTCATTCCTTCTTGGGAGATAAGTAATTCAGTATATGTTGTACATGTCTATCTATGCAAAACATTATCATGGTAGATATATTGTACAAGGCTGCTTATAATTCCCTCCCACTCATCCCATCCCCCACCTGGTCCATTCCCTACATGATCCTGTCCCTCTTCTATAGTGGGTACTTCCAACCTCCCCTCACCCCAAGGATGCCCTCCCTTCCATCATCCCTCCTCTCATCCCCCTTCCCCCTATCCTGCTGCAGGTTGAGATATCCCATTTAGTATGTATGTCATTTTCTCCCTGAACCAAATTCAATGTGAATGTGGTTTTGCCTTTTTAGCCTTCCTTATCCTCCCCCTCCTTTGCAACCACTTCCCCTACATAAGATAGTTTACCCTACCATGTCTCTCCCCATCTCCTTTTGCTACTTTCCTCTCTCACCTCATAATTTCATCCCTTGAGTATTCTCCCTTCCCAACAAATTCAACCTATGCCCTCTATCCATATATAACTGTAACCACATACACACACATTCACATATGTATTCATATGACCACACACCCTTCTTCCATTATTTTCATAGTGAGAAAGATATCATCAGTCACAGTTATTGCTTTTCCATATAGGAATGTAAATAGTTCAACTTTGATAAGTTCCTTTTGATTTCTTTTCCCTGATTACCTTCTCAGGCATCTCTTGCTTCTTGTGTCTGGATGTCAAATTTTCTATTCAACTCTGGTTTTTTCCTCAAGAATGCTTGAAAGTCCTCTATTCCACTGAATGACCATATTTTCCCCTGAAACAAAATACTCAGTTTTGCTGGGTAGGTGACCCTTGGGTTCATTCCCAGTTCTTTTGCCCTCTGGAATATCATATTCCATGCCCTTCGATCCCTCAGTGTAGAAGCTGCCAGGTCCTGGGTTATTCTGATTGTGTTTCCACAATATTGAAATTGTTTCTTCCTGGCTGCTTGTAGTATTTTCTCCTTGATCTGGGGATTCTGGAACCTGGCTATAATATTTCTGGGAGTTTTCTTTTTGGGATCTTTTTCAGGAGGTGATCGGTGGATTCTTTCAACCTCTATTTTGCCCTCTGGATCTAAAACATCAGGGCAGTTTTCCTTGAGAATTTCTTGAAGGGTGATTTCTAGGTTCTTTCCTTGATCATGGCTTTCAGGTAGTCCAATAATTTTTAAATTGTCTCTCCTGGATCTATTCTCCAGGTCAGTGGTTTTTCTCATGAGATATTTCACATTGCCTTCTAATCTTTCGTTTGTTTGGATCTGCTTACCAGCATCTTGATTTCTCATAAAGTCGCTAGCTTCCATTTGCTCCAGCCTAGCTCTGAAGGAATGAATCTCCTCAGTGAACTTTTGAGATTCTTTTTCCATCTGGCAAATTCGACTTTTTAAGGCATTCTTCTCCTCATTGCCCTTTTGGGCCTCCTTTGCCATTTGAGTTAGTCTATTTTTTAAGGTGTTGTTTTCCTCAGTCAGGCTGTTGACCCTCATTTCATACTTTTCCTGCATCCTTCTCATTTCTCTTTCCAATTTTTCCTCCACTTCTCTTATTTGATTTTTAAAGTCCTTCTTAAGGTCCTCTATGGCCTGCAACCCGCTCATGTTTTCCCCTGGGGCTTTTGGAGCAGGACTTCTGACCTCACAGTCCTTTTCCGCTCTATGCCCCCAAAATAGGAGTCTAGGGTTGCATTTTTCTGTTTCCTTTGCCTTGGCATGTTGCCACTTAATTGCTTGACTTTTGGGCTTGTTGCCACACTATGGCTTTAAGGCCAGATAGAGGAATTTTCGTCCCGAACGTGTGGGGGCAACTTCCGTTTCTGGCAAGCTGTAAACCCACCCACAACTTCCACCCTAGATCACAATCCAGATCCAGGGAGGTTAAAGCAAGAGCGATTACCCCCCAAGACTGATCGCTGGATCTCCCCACGATTTGTAGGCTGGGAGCCGGAAATGCCTCTGAAAACTACAAAATGGCGTGTCTCCTCAGCGGCTTCTAGCCCCCAGGGGAGGGAGCTGACGCATTCCCCAAATACAGGTCCCAAAGTCCATAGGACACTAACCTCTTACTTTGTCCTAGGCATGTCTATGTTGATAATTCTGGAGTTGCCACAGCTCCTGGTGTTCTGGGGTTCCTCCAGCTGGCTGCTGGCCCTGCCACCCTGGGGCTAAAACCTCGGCTCACGAGGACCTGGGCTCCGCTCGGCTGGGCTCCTGCGCTCTGCAGGCTGCGTTGCCGGCTCCCAGACCGCTGCGCTGGTCCTTCCTGCAGGGCTGCTGAGCTGTCCTCAGCGGGAGGTTAGCTTCTCTGTGTCGTTCTGTGGGTGCTGGGGCTCCAGAAGTTGTTCAGAGTCCTTTTTTACATAGTTTGTGGGGAATCTGGGGGCAGAGAGGCTTGGACGAGCTGTTTCTACTGAGATAATATTTGTAAAGGGCTTTGTAAACCTGAAAGATCTATATAAATGTCAGTTATCATTATTATCTCTATTCTAGGCTATAGGTGGAAGGAAGTGAGATCATGGGGATGCCTATGACAGGAAGCCACTTCTAGAATCAATAAGCCTTGATAGCATCATGGGTTAATGTTATCAGATGGTTGATGGTATCAAAATATGAAAACAAAATCCAAAGAGAGCCTTTCTTGCACAAATATTGCTTGTAATGTGACTATATTTATTATTATCCCAGCACAGATTCCCAATTGTTACTATGAGTGAGCCTCACTTTGGACCCACTGTAGAATCCCCAGGAGAGAGATGAAGATTCCTAACTCAGTCACTGTTTCTCCATCTACCTTGCCATTTCCACTGTTCTACATATACTAAGGCAATTGCCCCTTCAAGAAAACACATCTACTGAGAAGAAGGTTTCTTGAGATCATTCAGGTGCTTTATCAACACTATCATCATTATTATCAATATGGAGGCACTGTGGCAAATTTGGAGTCAGAGATCTTGGCTTAAATCCTGACACTACAACTTACTGTCTCTGTGACCTTGAAGTAATGGTTTACTCATGGCCACTAAGGTCCCTTCCAGCTCCAGATCTAAATCTACTCTGAGCATCATCATAGAGTCCTTTAAGATTTGCCAAGGGCCTTTCTGTAGGTGACCCCATATGAATCTCCCAACTAAACTCTGAAGTAAGTACCACAATTGTTACTATTAACTTCATTTTACAATGAGAAACTGAGGATGAGAACACTTAGGTGCCTTGCCTAGGGGAACAAAGCTAGTAAATGTAAGGGGGTAGTTTTAGACCCCAGTCTTCATGACTTTATTTCCAAAGCCCTGCCTCTGCGATATTTCCTTCGTCTCCAGTTGCCACTTCCCTCATTTGGACATTATATGCCCTAGTAATGTATGTAGACAAATAGATGATAGATTGATAAGTGATAGATAGATAGGTGACAGATAATAGATAATAGATAGATCATAAATTATAGACAGGTGATAGATAAGTAGATGATAGATTGATAGCTGATGCCTCAAATACTTAACTGTGTGAGCTGGGGAAGTCATTTAACTCTGTTTGCCTCAGTTTCCTCATCTGCAAATTGAGCTGGAGAATGAAATTGCAAACCACTCCAGTATCTCTGCCAAGAAAACCCCAAATGGGATCACAAAGAGTTGGACACAACTGAATGGTAACAATAAGGCAGTGTGAGGTAGAGATGATCAGGAAGGAACTAAAGGATTAGTTCTGGGGAAGATAAGGCAAAAGATCACCCATCTATTTATCCCCCTTGCCAAAGAAAGGCAGCCTCTTTTTCCTTTGGTACTGAAAATGTCATACTTTCATTCCCAAATCCCTGTTACCTCTATTATTTCTTTCCCTCCATCTCCGCCTGAGCAAAAGAAGACGGAGGAGCAGATTATTTTAGTTAGTAGCTGCTATGAGCTCAGAGGGTGATTCATCTTATGTTTTTAATTTAGTAAGAAAAACCTCCTTCCATGCATCCTCCCTCCTTTGGGGACCTTCAACCTATCCCCACAGTGAGGTTGAAGGGAGAGAAATATAATGGCACAGAGCAGGTGACCTTTTCTCCCTCTTTCATAATTTTATTTCTGGCTCAGAGATTTGTTTGACTCTTTTTCACTTTCCCCTACCCTCCTCTGTATAAATCTGTCTTTATTATAAAGATATGGATCACTTTTTTTGGTCTTAATTGGAACAAACTATAATTAAAAGTCAAGCCTAACTCTTACAGGAATTTAGTCCAAATATCAGTGGAGACTCAAAACAGAAGTGAAGGACAGGCTAAGATATTAGATTATGACACAAATTAAGGGTTCTTAAATTGAAGTTTGTGGCTCTTAAAGGGGATCTGTGGGTAGATTTCTTGTGAAATTTTTTTTGTAAAATATTTGGATGATATTTCAATATAGTTGGTTTCCTTTGTAATCCTATGCATTTTATATTTTGCTCTTAATAACATTATTCTGAGAAGGGGTACATAGACTTCACCAGTCTGCCAAAGGGGCCTATGAAACAAACAGAAGGTTAAGAGCTCTTGCACTAGATGGACTGTTCATACTTTAAACTCATAGGGATTTCACAGTTTGGGCCACCAAGTGATTCATAACTTGTGGGATGAGTGAACATATTGTGCTATTCAACCACCTCTCCTCCTGGTTAAGAGCTTAAGACAAACTTCAAATTGACCAGCAAGGATTTTTAAAGGTTGTGGATGAAAGTTGGAATCAGGGACAGTTAATGGAGGGTGAATGTCAAAGATTGGTATAGTCTTGTAAGAATAGTTCTGAGAGTTAGCCATGGTGATTAAAAGAAGTTTTAGTTATACTGACTTTTCCCAAGGAGTAAGAGCTAAAGAATGGGGCTATTGTTTGTGGGGAGGGGTAGGATAATGATAACTACCAAGAGAGAGAAAGAAGCACTGCATAACTTTGCTTTTGTTTTCCCTGCCAAAAATAAGTGACAGCAAGAGTGACAGAGAGCCCCAAATATAGATTAAGGAAACCCTGCCTTTGAATTCTATCTCTGATGCTCGACTAGCTTCATGACCACAATCAAACTCTCCTTAGGCAACATTCTAGACTCATTTACTAAGCTTTATGTAATCTGAATCCCAAAGCCCATTGGCATGAAACTCTCCTTAATGGGTTGTAATCTCTGTTGGTGTTAGGATTTCCCACACACTTACAAAATCAAAGCCCCTTAATATATTGATGTTTCTCTGCAAAGGAGAATGGTCATTGGATTGAAATAAGCCAAACACATTAATAGGCAGTTGATAACTTAAGAAAGATAGGGTATAACTAGAGAGCTCTTAGCTGTCCTTGATGAGCTCAGATTACCACAGCCACATAAACTACATCCTGAGGTACAGAAGGAATTTACTGAAACACTACTGTCTGAAAAATCATGGGGAATAGGAGGGGTATCATGGGATTGGAAAATGGCATAAGTAGTCCCATCTTTCAGAAATGGGAAGAAAATGGAATCTACAAACTACAGGCCCGTGAGATGCACCTTAAATCTTGGCAAGATTCTACAAGAAGTTATTAAAGAGATGCTGAAGACAGTTTGGTACAGTGCATGAAGTGCTAGAGTTGTAATCCCAGGACCAGATTTTAAATCCTGGTTTGTCACTTACTGCTTGCATTCATTTTCAGAAGTGACTTAATTTCTCTGCCTTATTTGTTAAATGAGTTGGTTGGAGAAAATAACATCTAAGCGCTCTTCAGCTCTAAATCTGTGATCTCCTGAACACCTATAAATGGAAGAGATGGTCACAAAGTGCTAAACCATCTTCAGCAAGAAAAACAAAACAAAACAAACGAACAAACAAAAATTCTGCAACCTAATTTCCTTTTTTGGAGGGTCATTAAACCATGTTGCAGATGTAGTTTGCCTAGAGTTGAGAAAAGGACCCAATGAGTGCTTATCCAATTCTTGTAGGAAAGAGAAACATTGACTACATAATAGTAGTTATCTGGCTTCTGAATGGGTAGGGTTGTATCTATAGAGTAGCAAATAAAGCTTTGATCTAAACTTGGAGTGCCTCAGGGACACATGCTTGATCATATGCTGTTGAACATTTTTGTTTTGGATAAAGACATAGGTGGCACACTTCTCAAATGAGAGAACAAAGAGGAATAGCTGACAATAATGACAGTTGAGATTCATAACTAGGCAGGTAAGTGTTGAAGTTGACAGTGCTGGACTGAGTCAGGAAGAACTGAGTTCTAACTCAGTATCAGTCTTTACTAGTTGTGTGATCTTGAGTGAGTCGCTTGATCTGTGTGCCTTTGTTTCTTTATCTTTATTTAAAATGAGGATAATAATACACCTACCTGCCTAGGTTAACATTAGGATGAAATGAGATAATATTTGCAAAATACTTTGAAAAGTTTAAAGTGCTATATAACTGCTAAATATTATACTTTATGTCTGTGAAGGATGAATTGACTGACTGTAAGAAGATGAAATGTAGAAGGGATAAATTAATACATACTGATACATAGATACATTTGATGACACATTGGTAAATTTACATGGCATGCATGTTGATTTTAAAGAAATAACCTCTTTGGGGCGGCTAGGTGGTGCAGTGAGTAGAGCACTGGCCCTGGAGTCAGAAGGACCTGAGTTCGGATCTGGCCTCAGACACCTGACTCCCACACAACAAAAACCCAGCAGTGTGATCTTGGGCAAGTTACTTAACCCTAATTGCCCTCCAAAAAGCAAATAAATAAATAAATAAAATAACCTCTTTGAAGGGTTTATTTATTTATTTCCAATTTAAGAGGGTGAGATAATAGAAAACACTTGGGTTTAAAAGGTCCGTGTCACAAGTGAAAGATAGAAGGGAGATGTGGCTAATCAGTAGTTGATCTGAAAATGACTTTGGGGTTTTAGTGAACTTTAAGGTTACTATGAGTCAGCAATTTGTTATGAGAGCCAAAAAATCTGATGTGATATTGGACTGCATCAAGAGAGATAGAATCTCTCTAGTAGCATTGTTCTCTGCCCTGATCTACCAGCATCTGGAGCACTGTATTCACTTTTGTGGGTCTCATTTTAGGAAGAAAAATGATAAACTGGAGACCAGAGGAGGAAAACCAGAGTCTGAAGGGCTTCTAAACAATGAGGAGCAGTTGAAGGAATAGGTATTTAGACCAGAGGAGGGAAGATTTAGGGGATCCTGATAACTCTCTTCAATAACCTGAAGGCTGGCAAGAGGAATTGGGATTAGGTTGGTTCTGTTTGCTCCTGGAGGGTAAAACTAGGAGCAAGTGGTGAATACTTTAAGCACAGATGTAAGGAAGGACTTCCTAATAATCAAGAACAATCTGAAAGTGGAATTAATTGCCTCAGGAAATACTGAGGGCTCCCTGAGTGGACGTATTTAAGCAAAAATATTCTTATTTTAGTAGGGATTGGACTAGATTCCTTCTGAATCTAGTGAAGTGAAATCTCTCCCCAAACAACATTGTATTTAATTACTTTGTATATATTTATATTTATTCCCTTTATATTGATGGTGTTTACATACTTTTATTAGGTGAATACCTCACTAGAATGTCAGTTTTTATAGGGAGGGAGTTTGCTTTTTTTTTGTACTTGTACCCCCTAGCACTTAGAACAGTGCCTGGCACATAGTAGGCACTTAATACTTAATTGATTAATACATGGGCACATTCGATGATAACATTTACGTGTCCTGTAGATCAATTTTTGAGAAATAATACTTTTAAGGGCCTATTCATTTTTAATTTGATTTAATTTATATCAATGAACAGAAATGCATTTTATCTCCATCCCATCACATCTACCTTTGCAATAAATATACATGGTTAAGAAAAACTAATTCCTATGTTTGCCACCCCCCACCTCCCAAATATATGTATATGTACATTTTCATAGTTTTGAGGAGAGATAACACTCAATAGTCCTCCTCATCCTCTACCCTTCCATCCCCAAGTTCTCCTCAAAGGTCCTAAAGAGCCAAAAGAGAAATTAATTTCACAAAAATTCCTGTCCCGGAAGCAACTAAGAGGATGAGATAAGCTAAAGAATACAACATCAAACATCTGTAATCCAGATGGGCATGCTGTCAGGGGCCTAATATTTATCAGGCTGTAGGCCACGCAGGAGATGTGAATTATGGACAGACTACCTGGCCAATTGTGCAGAATTACATCAAGCTGCCAAAGTGGCTAGTTACTGAGTGGGGGTGGTGGTGGTAATGGTAGGTTCTACACAACTCCACCCTGGGAGGTTCCACCATGGGCTGGGGACAGGAGAGTAGGACACTTTTGGGAAATGGAATCATGGAATCCAAGACCCTGACCAAGTCAATTCTGGGAGCTGAACAAGGAGAATCTTTGGCTCCTTAAGGAAAATGAACGTTCCCTGCAGAACTTTTCTGGGTTTCTGATTCCTCTCAGACAGTCCTATTCTTTCCCTTAAAGCAGTAACAGAGAGACCAGGGTCTTTCTGCTGCTGACCCGACTTCTTTTGCCTTCCTCTGCTCTTCCTTCTCTAAAGTCAGCAGAGGCCAGATCTGCAATTTGATGTTTGCCTTTCTTTGTTGGCTTCTGTGCCTCTGTTCTCTTCATTATAATGGGGGGAAACATCATAAAATAAAAACAAGTGACTAAGCAAGGCTTAACTGGGCCATCAATCACTGTGTCTTAGTCCAAGCTGTGAGGCAGACAATGGGTGTCGGGTGCATTTGTTTTCTAGAGTTATGTGTTGGGGCCTCTGTCTCTGTGTGTGTCAGAGTGACTCATTGCCTGTCTCTCTGAGTCCCTCCTGCATCCCTTTCGTGGTCTGCCTCCTCTCGCCAATGTTCCGAGTTGGGGTGGGCTGGATGTATTAGAGGCAGTAATTTGAGAGAAAGGGCTTGCTATCCGCTGCAGGAGCCCAGATATTCTGCTTAGAAGCAGACAGGTAAGAGACAGTTAAAGTCTCTGCAGCTGTGTGTTCAAAGCAGAGCATTCCCCTAGGAAACTGACAACGGTGTGTGTATCTGTGTGTGTGTGTGATGGAAAAGCAAGCAGGTGGAGACATTTGCTACCCGTGAGGCCCTACCAGTACCTGCTTTCTCAGGACTAGCTCGCCTCTCCACTCACCCATCTCTGCTGGCGGCTGGGCCGAGGGAACGGCTCAGCTGGGGCCCTGCAGTGTCAGGGTCTGTTAACCATCATGCAGACTTCATTATAGGTTTCGTTTGAAGTCAGGATTGAAAGTTCCCTGAAGCCAAAAAAAACATGCAAGGGGGAAAATAAGCGTAAAGGGGTAGGAGAGGGCAGAGAGGGAAAAGGGATGAGGTAGAGAAAGTAAAAAATGAGTAGCAAGGGAACCTCTCAATCTCTCCATCTCCAAATGGGTAAACAAGAGCGAACTCTGGAAGCCAGTGACTCTTCTTCACGCTTCCTTCACCTGACTAGGGGAACCAGAAGGAAGAAGGGCACCTTGTGCACCTTGCAAATGGGCCAGGAAATTTTACTGGTCCAAAGGGAGGGATGGTACGCCCCCTCCCTTCTCTCCATTTCCCTCTTTCCTTTCTTAGCTCACCTTCCCTTTCCCAAACCCAGTAGATCCCCAGGTCAGAAAACAAGTAAAACCAGTATTTGTTCCTCCTCACCTGGCACACCACTCTGCAAGGTGAGTGGTTAGTAACTATTTCCACAGCTGCCATGATGTGTTTTTCTCTTCCCATCCTCCTTTTCTCTTTAAATCATTCCCTACTCAACTGGATTGTGCTAGAGAAGCAGAACCTGTGATAATCAGGACTGATATTGTGCTCAGCAAAGGGCCCGGCACATTGTAGAAACTTAGAATGTTTATAAATTGAGTGATCAAAGACTCAGAAACATATCTCCTTTCTTCCCTCTCCCCTCTCCCCTATTCCCAGTCAAAATAAATGATCACAACTGGTCACCTAGAACAGTGGAAAGAGTCCTGGATTTGGGGGCTTGTAGGACTTTGGTTCAAATTTTGCCTATGCTTCTCACTACCTGCCTAATCAGGCAATTCACTTAATTTCTCTGGGCTTCAGTTCGTTCCCTACAAAATGAGAGGGCTGTAGGATTACAAAGGGACCAATTAATATTGAAATATCTATCAACACATACATGCATATATAAAATATATAAATGTATCTATGTATAAAAGTTCATGGGCCCCTAGTTAAGAAGCTTTGGCCAAGATAGCCTTTCAGCTCTAAATTTGATAACTTTTATTTCTGTGGAAGTTTAAAATTTACAGAATGCTACCATTAATTAGAATTTGGGATCTTTGAGGGAAAGGACCATCCCTTTTGCCTCTTTCTGTGTTTCCAGTGCTTAGTTAGCATAGTGCCTGGCACATTGTAAGTACTTAATCCTTTCTGAGTGATGGGCTTACAACAGGGCTCCGAGGTAGCATGGTGTAGCAGAAAGAATGCTTTCCTTACCACCTGGGTGACTTTGGGGGAGAAAACTCTCTTTTCTGGGGCTCAGTACTTTGATCTGTCAAATGACTGGATTCCATGAGATAGATGGCCTTCACACTTTATGATCCTGATTTAGGGAGGCAGCTTAGGTGGTGCCATAGTTCATAGAACACTGGACCTGAAGTTAGAAAGACCCAAGTTCAGACCCATCCTCCAACACTAACTCTGTGTCTCTGGCTTAACCTCTGTCTGCCTCAGTTTCCTCAACTATAAAATGGGGATTATAATAGCACCTACGTCCCCCGGTTGTTGTGAGGATAAAATGAGATAATAATGGTAAAGTATTTAGTATAATGTCTGGCACATAGTAGGTACTTAAATGCTTATTCCTTTATTTCCTAGAGAATATAAGTATCATTCTGCTTATTTTACTGATGAGGTAATTTAGATGCAGCATTTGTGAAGTGACTTGCCCATTGTCACATAGCTAGTCACTATCAGATCCAGGGTTCAAACCCAGGTTTCAGATCCAATGTACTCTTGACTCAACATGTCACTTGTTTAAGATGTACTCACCTACAAACAGTGATCCAAGACAATTCCAAAGAAACCATGACTAAAAAAATTCTGTCTCCCTCTGGAAAGAGAGCTGATGGACTATGAGTGTAGACTGAAGCATACGTTTCCCCCCTTTTCTTTATTTTTCTTATTTGATATGTGTGTTTGTGTGTGTGTGTGTGTGTGTGTGTGTGTATGTGTGTAGTTTCTTTTGCAAAATGGCTAATGTGGAAACATGTTTTGCATGACCAAATTTATAATCGATATCATATTGCTTTCTTTCTCAAGGAGTGGGGAGGGGTGGGAAGAGGGAAAAGAGAGAATTTGGGACTCAACGTTAAAAAAAATTCAGTTGGGAAATATTTAATGAAACAAATAAAAATATTAATTAAAAAAAGAGATACACTTGACTTAAAGTTAGGGCAGGATCCCATCCTGCTGCTTTAACCAGGAAGAAAGTAGAAATAATGTTTTCTTATTGACAAGAATAAAATTATGTTTTCTTCTGACCTTATTACCATACTATTATTTCGAGGTACTTAGATAGCAGCAGCAGACAAGTGGCCCCAGAGTGTCAGATTGACCCTTTGTTGTCTCCTCAGCTCCTTCTCTTGCTGCAGAGAAGAGTTGCTTATTTATATAGTAGCATGGTTGAATAAGGCATAAGATTGTTTTGAGGATTTGGCTGCCCTAGCATTTACCAGAGGAGGAGGGTATAGAGTGTAAAGGAGGTAGGTCATCAATTAAACTACAAGGAATGTTTATTGGACTGGAACAATTATAAATACAGGGTCATCCTATAAAGACAGAAGCAACTACTACACCTCTTTGGTAAGGATTGAGAAGCCTGGAATGAGCCCATATCCACAAACATTGCCCATACCATAGTATCAGAATCGATATATTTGTTACTCCATTGACTTAAGTCCTTGGACCCCCAAAAGAAGACATAGTTGTCATCTAATACTTGAAAGACTAACTTGCATGCAACAGAATGTAGAAAGCTCCTTAAGAGTAGAGATTGTTTCATTTTGGTCTTTGTATCACCAGCCCTAGCACTGTGTAGGCCCTTAATAAATGTTTGTTGAATGATTAATTAATTGTAGAAGGGAGAATAGACTTCTACATAGCTCCAGAAGAGAGAACTAGCAGCATGGGTGGGCATTAGGGAAATAGATTTTGCCTTAATATAAGAAAGAACTGCTTAATGATTAGAGATGCCTTGTGAGAATTCTTTATTCCTAGAAATCTTCAAGTAGGGTTTTAATGACCCCATTTGTCAGAGATGTTGCAAAGGGAATGCATGTAACGGATAAGGAGTTGGACTGGATGACTCCTTAAGTACCTTCCAATTCTAAGACTCAATGATTTTGTGACTGAAGGTACCTGGAAAAATATTATTGGAAAGGAAGACACATCTAGTCATTATTATCTGTAATACTTTATTATGCATTAACTTATCAGATAATTAGTCCAGAGAAGCTTGTAGGAATAGAACACACACAGGACAGATAAGTTTTGATGAGTTAAGAGAGATATAGGGAAATTTCCCAGCTTATAATTGTCACTGAGAGGGCAGGTGGGTCTGGCTAGTCATGGGCTAGAATGAGAAACCCTCCCCCCCCCTTTTTTTTGCCTGGGAAGGAGATGCTCAATAGAAAGTACTAAAAGGAGGCTTAAAAATGCACAATTAAACTTTGGCTTCTTCACTATTTTATGTTAGTGGATCCTTAGGTCTGGGTGATTTGGCTCTTGGTGGGGCACACCAAGGGAAGCATAGTATTAATTGTCTAGATTCTGCTCCATTGTTACTGCCATGATAAGATATCTGATAAGTGAGAAAAGCAGACTATGTTAATAGTTCACATTTGCATAACACTCAAGAAAATTAATTGCTTTTCTTATAACTACCCCATGAAGTAAATTATTTTCCCTGCTTTGGACATGAGGAACCTGATGATCAGAGAGGTTAAGTGATTTATCCAAAGTCACATAGCCAGTAAATGGCAGGCCTAGAATTCCGAGTATACTAGTTATCCCATTGTCCCACATTCTATTCCATTAGTATCCTTCCATTCCATTCCATTCCATTCTATTCTGTTCCTTTACTTTGCCCTTCCATTAGTATCCCTTTTTCTCTAAGTACCTCAGATTTTGTGTGTTGGCAATGCAATGATATAGAATAGAGGCTTAGGAAGGTGAAAAGTGACAGGAGGAGGGTATATGGGAGAGAAGGCAATAATATAGGCAGGTTACCTCAATCTTAGGGTAGTGTGTATAGGATGGATACTATTACCAGTGGCAAAATTTATATTGGATCTTGAAGAATGGATGGGATTTCTGTAGGTCTGGAAAAGAAAAGGCATACCAAGAAGAAATACAGAGTGGTCAAAATATGGGGAGGCATAAAGCCCCAAATTTTCAGTATGATGACTAAACTGGAGTGGTAGATTCTCATGGAGAGACACGAAAATGAGTAATACTCCTGTTTCATCTCAGGCTCCCTCCTCTCTCTTTCCACTCTTCATGGGATCATGGATTCAGAACTAGAAAAAAGTTAGAGGTTATATGGTCAAAGCTACTCCTTTTATTCATAAAAAAACTGAGGCCCAGGGTGATTAATTGACTTACCTGAAGCCACACAGGTACTTCTTATCAGTGGTGGGATTTGAACACAGGTCTTCTGATTCCAAAAGATGTTTTTTTTTCCCCAATTGCACCATGCTCCCTCCTTGTGGAGGCTTTGGCTATATTCACTTCCCGGGGAAGGTGTTTGCCAACTAAAGCTGCACCATATTAGTGTATTGCCAGTGTCTTCTTCCAGCTAGCAAAGGCATCAGTCATCACCAGTATTGCAGTATCATAGTGATGTGTTCATGTTATAACTACAGTCCTACAGTGCTTCCCAAATTACACAGGTGATCAAAGCCTGAAAATGGTGAGTTCCATTTTTGATTTGTTGAATGTGATATGCCAGCAGGACATGCAGGTGTAGATGGAGTCAAAGGTACTGGGTTGTTTACATATGTATGGTATGCAAGGGCAACACAGGGCCAAGGCAAGTATGTGTAATACATTGGCAGGATAAAACTTAAAAATGTTTTCAGATTTTGCCCAGGAGAAGGAATTTCTCATTAAGCTGAAGCTTGCCTTGTCCCTAGATAACCTTTCCTCCCCTATTCTCAATTTATGTCCCATTATCTATGGACCTTGAAACACAAGGAATTAGGGAAGTCTTTTTTTTTTTCTGCTTCTGCTTTGAAAAAAAAAAAGGCTAACTATCTATTCAGGAATATAGTTTGAAATCATTTGAAAGAGTTGGGCATTTTCCAAGATGGGGCTGGACATTGTTTTCATTTCTATTTGTGCACTATATACAATGAATGATAAAGAATTCATATTGAATGAATGAATGATATAAAGTTGGTAGGAATATGTGACATGATGCATGATAGAATCAAGGTTCAAAATGATCTCAACAGACTCACTTAAAAAAGTCAACAAGATCGATTTTAATAGGGAAAAAGTCCTTCATTTAACTTTTAAAAATCAAATATACAAATTACAAGAGGAGAGAGCTAGCTTTTCAGTCCTTCCTATTTAAAAGACATGTTTTTAGTTGACCTCACATTCAATATAAATCAAAAGTATGCTATAACAGGTGAAACAAGTTAATATAATTTTACTTAATTAGCTACTTTGATGGATCCACAATTTCATGGGGGGGGGTCGAGGTCATAAAATGATTAATCCCTTCTCCCTTCAACTATGAAATTCTTAACTACATATATCCTTCAATCTTTCATGGAGTAGTTAAATGTATTAGAGATTCCCCTCCCCCCACCAGCATTATTTTAATATTTAGGGAGTACCAGTGTAGGGTTTTCTATTTTTTTTCATTCTCATTATATAGTAAGCCCATTTGCATTTACAGTTATGCATATCAAAGAATTTAAGAGCTAAAAGGTTCATCCATCAAAGGTCATTAATTCAACCTATATCTAACCAAGAAACCTTCCTATCACATCCTCAACAAGTGGTTATCTATTCTCTATCTGAAATCTTCCTGTGAAAGGGAAATGGCTACCACTCAGGAAAGCCCAAGCCATGTTTGGACAACTCCTATTATATAACATTAACAATGTCTTTTATGCCTTTTTTCACATACAAATCTTGTTGGGAATATTCTACAACCTGTTTAAATCAGTTACATATTTTATATTGCTTTTAAAAGTTCTCATGGGGGGCGGCTAGGTGCCGCAGTGAGTAGAGCCTTGGCCCTGGAGTCAGAAGGACCTGAGTTCGATCTGGCCTCAGACACTTAACACACACAAACAAAAACCTAGCCGTGTGACCTTGGGCAAGTTACTTAACCCCAATTGCCCTCCAAAAAAAAAAAGCAAAAAAAAAGTTCTCATAAGCTTAATTTTTCTGATATTGTAATATTCTTTTGATTCATAGCCATATTATGACCAGGAGAATATAACAACAACTAACATTTATATAGCACTTTTAAGTTTGCGAAACACTTAAAAATATCTCATTTTCAAAACATTATTTCATGAATATTAATGGTCTATTGCAGTAGTGGCAAATTTGGTATCACTAAAAGCATTATGCAATTTTCCAAATATCATATAGTTTAATTTCCTCCTCTTATTCAAATTTGAGCCCAGAATCCTGTTAATCCACAGCAGTATGACATAGGGGAAAGAATATTGACTTTTATCAGAGGGTCTAAGTTCAAATTCCACTCCTGACACTGCTTGTGTGACCTTAGGCAAGATATCTGACCTCTCTGAATCCCTTTCTTTTGTAAAATAAGGACATTGGATGAGATGACTTCTGAGGGCCCATATAACCGTAGATCTATAACCCTATATGTATAAATTCGTGAACTAACATGTCATTTACTTCTGTGTCATAGTCCGGGCAATATAAATATTTTACTTATGTATCTTTTTGGTGGGTGGTTCTATTGATCCCTTTTACATTTCTTTAGATTACATTAAGGAAGCTGTGAAGTAGGGCGGCCAACATGGCGGCGCCCTGCTGCGGGCGTGCCGTACTCTGGCGATACGGGCTCCTCCAGGGGCCCGGTCTCCCGCGCCTACTGGGCCCGGCCGCCCCCGCTCCACCCGCGCAAGCCCTTAACCCCAGACCCGGAGGACCCGCTGTCCCCGCGCTGGCAGCAGCATTCCCGCTTTGCCGCCAAGCAATTCGGGTGGTGCTCGCTGTGGCCCACGCCCCTGCAGGAGTCGATGCAGGCCCCCGCCAAGGCTCAGGAGTAAGAGCACCGGGAGCGGGAACAGCTCATTGAGGCCAAAATGGCCCAGATGCCACAAATGATCATGGCCTGGAGACAGCAGCAGCGAAAACACTGGGAGAAGGCCCAGGCAGAGAAGGCCCGGAGGGCTTGACAACAGGCAGAAGCACAGGAGAAGCTTGGCTATGATGTGGACCTGAGAAGCTCCCGATTCCAGGAGCTGCTACAGGAGCTGGAGAAGCAGGACTGAAAGCATCTCAAGCAGCAGAAGAAGCAACAGAAGGAGACAGCAAGAATGGCAGCCCTGCAGACAGCTGCAGGGGCCAAGAGCACTGTGAGCCTTGGCCTGGAGGGGCATGGTGACCTGGAGCATGCTGAAGACCCTTCCAATAAAGCTTAGTGCCCAGTAAAAAAAAAAAAAAAAAGCTGTGAAGTAGTGTTGGACTTTTTGAAATTAGTGCTGTGCTCTATGAATAAAAGCATTTGGTGACTTTTAGTATCAAATAGTCTTTTCCCATGAGATATAGTGACATACAAAAGGTAAAGAAATATGTAATATATCATGAAATATGCATGAAATAGTTGCAGAAATAGTAAACATTACAGAAAATGCAGAAAATAATATCCAGAATGGTGAGGTTGTGAGGAGTCTAGAAACAATTTCATATGAAGCATGTATAAAGGTAATGGAAATGTTTAGCTTGCTCAAGATTTGTGTCCTATCCCATGGTCAGTTTTTTTTTTTTTTTTTTGTAATGGTGCTGATGATACTGAAAAATAATTACTTTTCTTAAGATTCCTACTTAGCCATCACTGGATCAATAATTATTTTTCTTACTTATCTTTTAAATTTTTCAAATTCTGAAAGAGAGACATTTTCATCACCTACTATTGTTGTCTTACTACTTAGGTCCTTTTTTTTTTATTGCCATTCTATTAGTTTTCCTTTACAGTTTTCCTTTAAGATGCTGTGTGAATCATATCTCTTAACATTCTCCCTATAAGTGAAACCAGATGATATTAAGGAAGGATAATAGGTTCTCCTTGGAGAGGCAAATGCTAACTTGGAAGAAATAGTACTTTAAATGTTTGATCCTTGTCCAAAGGCCAATGAAGCACAAAAGTACAGTGTTATGCATGCTCTTTCAAGGCAACCTTTTATTAAATATACAAGTGAAAGCACAGTGTCTACTTACTGTAGGCTTATTTTCAAATCTGGACTTCTTTTGCAAGCTCTTTGGTTAGATGACATTCTTTGGACTTCCAAAGGGAATATTCAAAGTCTTGTAAGCCCATATGGATAGGATACCATCTCTATCAGGTGAGCTATCGTAAAAAAATTCAAATGGCTCAGGATGAATTATGCATGGCTTCCCTGAAAATCTACCAGAAATTGGGCTTCACAGCCCAATTGACAGATAGATTTTCAGAGTTATGAGGAACCTCAAGGGCCATATAGTCTAACTTCTATTTGGAAACAATCTCCTCTGCAGCATACCTTACTTAAGTCATTTAACCTTTGCTCAAACATCTCCAGGGAGGGGAAAAACTCCTAGATCCTGAAGCAGTCCATTCCACCTTTATATATCTCTAATTGTTAGAAAGATTTTTTTTTCCTTATACCAAACCCTGAATCTTCCTATTTGCATTGCTCCTAATTATATTCTTTAGGGTCAAAGAGAACAAGCTTAATTTCTTCTTCTATGTTTCCTACTCATTAGTAAATAGCAGTTTTCAAGAAGAAGGGAAAAATAAATAGTAGTTGGAAACCCAAGGAGGTGTACTCAAGGTTCAGTCTGGAGCTAGTCTTTTAGTTTCTGAATTCAAGAGGGTTATACAATTACCTTTTTAGATTTTGGGGAAGGTGTATTTTATTTGTCTTCTGTGTTATTATTCAGTCTTCTATTTCCGTATGCTCTAGTCATTATCAAAGTAAAAGAAATTAAAGAGAAAAAAGACCAAAGATGATCAAAGAGTATATGAAGAAAGCTCAGAAAGAAAACAATTGACTATCACTGGGAATGGGTAATATAACTCCCAGGAAACTAGAAGAGTTTGATTTCCTTCTATCTGTGGTTGGGATCCCCAGAAAGATTTCTGGTATGGTGATTGTGTTGTGCAGAAAATAAGAGCGAGCTGAGACCTTGATTTAAGGTAAATTTGGGTGTGGATTTATTGATTAAACGCGAGACTGCCTGGAGTATAAACTCAAATTGGGCAGCCCTGAGTTGGAGTACACACAGTGCTTATAAAGGCTAAAACCACAAAAACCACTGTTGGGGAGGGGAGCTAGCATAAGCAACGATGTACAGAAGCCAAGAACTTCCATTGGTTAGATCTATAGCTCAGGGCTAATGACACAAGGGAACAAGGGTACAACTTTCCTGGAATAAGGGGGTTCCTTCTAGAGCAGGGAAGAGGGTCGTTGGGTAATGGGGACAGGCTAGGGTCATATTCTGAGTACAGGGTGGAGGGACATTGGGTAATGGGGACAGGCGAGGGTCATGTTCTGAATACAGCGTGGTCTCTTCTTGAGATAAACTTTTACTATAACCCCGGGACTCATCCTTGTACATAGTGATGATATACAAAATGCTAATTCAGAAAGTAGGGGGTTAGGGGACTGTGCCTTGGGCAATATCCAAGACTATGCCTTAAGCCATTTCAAGCTATTACAAGGTATAGGATAGAGACAAAGACAAATATATAAAGGGGCTTAATGGTAGGCTTCAAATCAGGAGATGGGTGATTTGGGTTTGGGCACAACAATTGTACACCATCTCTTTAGGAAGCTGGCATGGAGAGTAGTGTGTGAAACCCAATTTTAAAATGAGAAAAAAATAAGCAGAGAGGACATGCCCCCATACTTCATTGTAATTTATATGGAAGAGGAGAGATTGGGAAATGAAGGTTCATTCCAAGAATGAATGGGCATAAAAATTCCTGTTCTCCTTCCAAAACAGGCGGTAAGACAGGAAAGTCTTACTTTGAAGATGGCGAAAATTAAGAATTCATTTCAGGGTTAGGACAGGACATGAAAAAAAAAAACATACAAAGGAATGAGTTGGATAAAAGGGAAGAGCTAGAGAAAGAAGGAAGAAAAAGGCTTAAGTAGGGAGGCAATTTCATGTTCAGATTATTTGGTCCAATTGTGAACTAGTTTCTTAAATTACCAGGGCTTAATGAGAGACAAATGGAGATCATACAGTGCCCTGCTTTGTCATGTGAAGTCCACTTTAGTAATTTTCCTAAATATTTAAGGATCACCCTTAATTTGGCCATGTATTTAAGGCACTGAATTATCTACAGGCCTGAAACTGTGATAGGATTTTGTATTATAGCCATCTCAAGATACTTTTCTTAGCTACTTTCACTTTTCAAGTATGAAAATTAGAAAGGCAGGGTGAGATCTAAGCAAATGTTTTGGGGATTGTTTCATTCCAAAGCCTCTTCTCCCTCTAGCTTGGCCAAGGGCTTCCTAAGTGCCCAGGAGGAGCGCCAACAATCTTGGGATTAATATTAAACCATAACTCAAGCCACTTCCTAATTTTATAGGATCTGAGGGACTCCCCAAATCAAATTAAACTTTATAAGAGACACCTGTTCTTCCAGACACATGACACTACATCTACTGTCTCCATGCCTTTATAGTGACTACCCTCCATATCTGGAATGTATTCCCTTCTTACCGACATCTCTTGGAATCCTGGGTTTCCTTCAATACTCAGTTTAGGCATTACCATCTTTGAGAATTCTTGGTTATCTCAGGTGCTATAGTACCTCCTCCAAAATCTGCTTTGGATTTATAGTATACCTATTCTGTACATATGCCTATGTCCATGTTGTTTTCCTATTAGAATAAAAGCTACTTAAAGGTGGGATTATTTTACTTTTTTTTTTTTTTTTGGTATCTCCGGAGCTTAGCATAGTGCCTGACACATAGAAAACACTTAAGAAATGTGTGTTGATTGATAATTTTTGATGGAAAGGAATACAGAAAATGGGCATTTTATCTTTTAGAGTTTTAAGATTTATCTTAGCTATATATGAGTGTCAGAAGGGGGTACATAGCACAGCTGATAAATCCCTGGGCCCAGAGTCAGTGGACCTGAGTGTATATCCAACCTCAACCATTTACTTGCTGTGTGACCTTGGGTAGGTCTCTTTACCTTTATTTGCCACTGTTGCTTCCAATATAAAATGGCAACCTATGTCAACAATAGCACTAACCTCTGTGGGTTGTAGTGAGAAAAAATGAAATAATATTTGTAAAGTGCATAGTGTAGTGCCTGGCATGTAATAGGTACTAAATAAATGCTAGCTACTGCTGCTGCTACTACTGCTGTTGCTGTTGCTGTTACTACTACTACTACTACTACTACTACTACTACTACTACTACTACTACTACTACTACCACCACCATCACCACCACCACCATCACCATTATCTCTTAAAGGTACTATAGGAGAAAAAGACTCGTGGTTAGAGGTCATTCTTTTAGAAACTCCAAAGCTAGTATTTTATGTAGGTCAGAGCAAATCCTAACTGTAAAACATGGAATTCTGAGTATTGGCTCAGATTTCTATGGGCTCCAATATAATAACTTCTATCTTGACAATGTTGAATTCCACACTTTTATGATTTGAAAATTCTTTTCCCTATACTAACTTATTTGTTTATCATGATAACCCTATGAGATAAGTACTATTGGAATCAGCCCCATTGTACACACATGAGAACTGAGGTTAGATTTGGTTACTTAGCCATGATCACTTACTAATAAGTATTGGAGGCAAGGTTGAGCCCTGGTCTCTTCTGACTCTTAAGTTCATTGTTCTTATTCCACGTTGTTTTGATGCTTAATGCATAAATAATGAAGTGGAATTAGCAAGATGCATTTCAGGTAGGCATCATCTTGATATATTGCTCTTTGGTAAGTCACATAACTTTTCAGGCCCTTAGGTTTCACTTTTGGGAATAGGATGAGACTAGATTTAGTCTCTGTACATAAAACTGTGGAAGAGTTGTAGAAGAGGATGCTGAGGGGACAGGACACCATGGCATCTGAAGAACAATTGAATTAACTGAGGATGTTTGTTTGGAGAAGAGAAGAGTTGAGGAGAAAAACATGTTAGCTATTTTCTGTTATTTATAGGCTTGTCATGTGCAAATGTAACATGAGACTTGATCTCCGTGGTTGGATACAAGGGGCAAAGTAGGAACAGTTAGTGGATGTTTCTGAGTAAATAAATTTGATTTTTTTTTTTCAGTTTCAGAAAAAAAAAATCCTTTCTCCCAAATTAGAGATGACCAAAAGTATAAAGGAAGACAGGGGGCCTCCTTCACTATAGGTCTTCAAACAGAGACCTTATAGGGTGACATGAAGATAAATAAGACATAGTCCTTCACTTTAAGGAGTCTAATAGGGGAGATATAATATTTGCATTCAGTATCTGCTACTTTCAGGTTCCAAAAGTGTGTCTCTGGTCCATCCAATAGTTGTTCATTAATACCAGTTTTCCCTTCTGCTTCCTCTTGAGCAACCAGCATTCATCAGTTGACATCAGGGTACTACCAACATACACTTATTTCAAATAGAATTCCAAACCCAAGAATGAAGAATCAAGGAGAACATACTTTTACCACCCATTTTGTGAATTGCAACTTCCCCAAATGTCAGGGCATACAAATCCTCTCAGCCATCACCTGTACTGACTTTAAAGCCTTTCACTATAAGCTAAAAAAAAGAGTATTGTAAATATATTCTTCAGTACTCTACAAACTACTGTATCAATCCAGAAATTAGGACGTAGAGTTCTAAATCTATGACCCTATGATCTCCCATGAATAAAAAAAAGATCTGAGAGTTTAAGTGGACCAAGAACTCAATATGAGTTAGCAGTGTGATGTGGTGGCAAAAAAAAATCCAATTCATTTTTGTGCCATGTTAAAAGAGGCATAGCTTCTAAGAATAGGAATGTGATAACCCCACTATATTCTGCCATCATCAGACCTTATATGAAGTATTATATTTAGTTCTGAATGCCATAGTTCAAGAAGTGCATTTATGGTCCAGATCACATGACCAGCAAAAAGGGCTAGATTTTTTCTTCTGATCTCATGCTCTCTCAAATTATGAATTTATAAGAATTATGCACAATTGGTAAAGTAATTGCAGCTGTCTTTGCAGGTCAAGATACCAAGATTTCTAACAAAGTCACAGCCTGATTAAATAATACCAGAGAAGACTAATCCTTAATTTTTTTTTTAAAGCAATTGGGGTTAAGTAACTTGCTCAAGGTTACACGGCCAGTCATTATTTGTGTGTGGGTGCTCATTTTCTGAGGCCGGATCTGATCTCGGGTCATCCCAACTCCGAGGCCGGCACTCTTACTCACTGCGCCACCTGGCCGCCCCTTTAGGGCAATTGGGGTTAAGTAACTTGCCCAGGGTTACACGGCTAGGTTTTTGTTTGTGTAGATTAAGGGTCGGAGGCCGGCTCTGAACTCAGGTCCTTCTGATTCCAGGGCCGGCGCTCTATTCACTGCGCCACCTAGCCGCCCTAATCCTTAATTTTTAACATACTTAATCAGCCCCTCTTCCCCTATAACCCTTCATGCAGGGCAGGGCAGAAAAACCTGATCCACAGGTTTATACTCTGGGATCAACGCAGCAATTTCCTTGTTGCTACTATAGTATCTGTCAATATACCCTCCTCTTATATTCCCCCCACCATTCTGTGACAACACACAAGAGAATTCAATTCTAACACTTCCCTCCCACATGGGCGAAAGATAGAGGCATATTTTTCTTGGAAAAACAGCTTGCTGATAGAATAACATTCAGCTAGAGAACAAAAGAAGAAAGGTAACAGGGCAGGGCATCACTGTGTGTGTGTGTGTGTGTGTGTGTGTGTGTGTGTGTGTGTGTGTGTGTGACCATACCAGGCATTACAGAAAGGTGGCTGCCATTCAGCTGCAGTCAGTTCTGTATCTCTTAGAAACCAGTCAGGTCAGGGACTGAGATTGATGAAAAATAAATTCCCCAGTGTGTAAGGAAGCTAAAACAACTTTGAGGTCTAGACCTCTGGAATATGCCCTCAAAAAAGGAAAGGGTCAGAAAGTGAGCAATAAAGAAATGTAAAGAAAACACTTTGCCAAATTATGAAGGCTATTAGAAGGAAGAATACCATTAAAATGTTTAAACACAGATAAATCAACAGGAGAAATATTAAAATGGAAGGGAAGGGGTGGTTAGGTGGTGCAGTGAATAGAGCACTAGCCGTGGAGTCAGGAGGACTTGAGTTCAAATTCAGACTCAGACACTTGACACTTAACTAGCTGTGTGACCTTGGTAAGTCACTTAACCCCAGTTGCCTTGTCTTCCCCCCTCAAAAAAAAAAAAAAGAAAAGAAACAGAAGGGAAGATGTCCACCAGGATATCTGAATGAGTTCAAACATCTCTGAGTAAATAATTCAAGAGAAAAGAAATTGGACCAATACTTGATGAGGCAGAGGGCCTTGTGTATTTCAAAGAGAGCATGGAAATATGTTCTTTAGTAGTTCAAGATCAAACAAAGAATCACAAAACCTGAATTTATAGCCTTTTCACCAGAAATAACACAAAAAATCTCAAATCCATAATCTAATGGAAAGCTTCTCCAAGAAAACAAAAGAAAAATAACAACAACAACAACTGATTGGGCAATTTGATGGACAGTCTGGGAAAAAAAAATAAAAGAATCAAATTTAATAAAAGAAAACATGATCTCTATATAAGCAAACATTGCAGTCAAAGATAGGATCCATAGAGACAAATTATCGGTCTCCCAGAAAAACACGAAAATTTTTAAAAAGCCTGAATGCCACAAAGCAAGAAATAACATGAAAAAGCGACTCAGAACCTTTGAATACACCCCCCTCACCCGATTGAAAGAATTTACAAAATACCTCTAGAAAAAAATAAAAACAAAAATCAATAGCTCATGGTACAAAGTCCAGTGCACATAATGGTTGTTTAAAAATTCCATCAGCAAACAATAAATTTTACAAACCAGGGGAGAAAGGCTTCCAAATATAAAAGAAAGAAAATTAGAATGGCTTAAGGTATTCTTAGCCACCAAAAATGGCTAATGGGAATAAAATAATGTGTTCTGAGAGCAAATGTGCTCAAGATTCAGAATAAAACTATATATCCTGTAATTTAAATTAAGAGTCTAATCATCAATGAATATCTCTCTTTGTACACAGGGGCACACACACTGGCACGCACACAGGCTCTCAGGCTTGCATTTCAAGCATCCTCTAAGGGAAAAACAATCTTGGCAGATTATTCACCTTGCAAACACTCCAGGCAACAAAAACACAAGGAAGGTAAATAAAGTTATTAAGGAAAGCACAGACATAAATTACCACAAAAAAGTGGGGGGAAAACCCCTGGAAAGTAGAAGATAAAATAACAAACATAATAACAACAGTCAGATTATTAAGAGATTTCTTTGTTAAATTAAATTTTATGTTTATTTTTAGTTTACATCATTCATTTCCACAAGATTTTGAGTTACAAATTTTCTCCCCATCTTTCCCCTACCCACCACCCCAAAACAGCGATCTCATTGTATTCCCCCTCCCCCAATCTGCTCTCTCCTATATCCTTCCCCATACCCCCTCCAATTTTCCAGTAGGGCAAAATGGATCTCTATACCCCAGTGCCTGCATATCTTATTTCCCAGTTGCATGTAAAAAAAAAATAATGATAAGATACATTTTTTAAACATTTGATTTTAAAACTTTGAATTCCAGATTCTTTCCCTTCCTCCCTCATCACCCAACCTTACTGGGAAGATAAGCAGTTCAGTATAGGGTGTGCATGTGTAGCTACACAAAACATTTCCATAGTGGATATATTGTAAAAGATTGACTATATTTCCCTCCATCCTATCCCACCCTCCACTTGTTCTATTCTCTACTTTGACCCTGTCCCTTTTCAAAAGTGTTTGCTTCCAACTTCCCTCCCTCCCCAATCTGCTTCCATCACCCCCCTCTCATCCCCTTTCCCCCTACTCTCCTGTAGGGCAAGATACCCTATTTAGTGTGTATGTCATTCCTTCCCTAAGCCAAATTCAATGAGAGTAAGGTTGACCCATTCCCTTTTGACTTCCTGTTCTTCCCCTCCATTGTAACAGTTTCTCCTGGCTTCTTTCTCTATGGGCTGATTTGCCCCATTCTGTCTCTCCCCATCTTCTCTCATTATATTCCTCTCTCACCTCTCAATTTCACCTTTTAAATATCATACCTTCTTATTCAATTTGTCCTGTGCCCCCTTCTATTTATACCTATACACATATATACACACACTGCCAGATCCTGTGTTATCCTGATTGTGTTTCCACAATATTCAAATTGTTTCTTCCTGGCTGCTTATAATATTTTCTCCTTGATCTGGGAACTCTGGAGCCTGGCTATAATATTCCTAGGAGTTTTCTTTTGGGAATCCTTTTCAAGAGGTGATTGGTGGATTCTTTCAACCTCTATTTTTGCCCTCTGATTCTAAAACATAAGGGCAATTTTCCTTGAGAATTTCTTGAAGCTGATTTCTAGGTTCTTTTTTTTTTTTTTAATTATGGCTAGACCAATAATTTTTAAATTATCTTTCCTGGATCTATTTTCCAGGTCAGTGGTTTTCCCAGTGAGATATTTCACATTGCCTTCTATTTTTTTTTTATTTATTTGGATCTGTTTAATAGTATCTTGATTTCTCATAAAGTCATTAGTTTCCATTTGCTCCAATCTAATTCTGAAGGAATGATTCTTTTCAGTGAGCTTTTGAGATTCTTTTTCCATCTGGTAAGTTGGATTTTTTAAGGCATTCTTCTCCTCAATGGCTTTTTGAGCCTCTTTTGCCATTTGAGTTAGTCTGTTTTTTAAGGTGTTATTTTCTTCAGTCAGGTTGTTGACTCTCATTTCATGATTTTCTTGCATCATTCTCATTTCTCTTCCCAGTTTTTCCTCCACATCTCTTACTTGGTTTTCAAAATCCTTGTTAAGCTCCTCTATGGCCTATAACCAATTCATATTTTTCTTGGAAGCTTTTGGTGCAGGAATTCTGACTTCGTTTTCTGCTTCCTGTTCTATAGTTTTGATCCTTTTTGTCCCCCAAAAAGGAATCCAGAGTTGGACTGCTGTGCTTGCTTTGCTTCCTTTGCTTGCTCATGCTGCCACTCAATTACTTGACTTTTGAACTTTTTGCCACAGTAGAACTCTGCTTCCAGAGAAGAGAGCTTAGTCCCAAATAGTTGGGGTTTTGCAGCTGCTGGAGCTATTAGTTGGGTGCCCTCTCTGAAGCTTCCACTGGCTCTGGCACCTGGTCACCCACCCCAGGACCTTCACCCTAGACAGCAATCCAGATCCAAGCAGGTTAAAGCAAGAGTGATTACCCTCTAAATGGTTGCTTGGTCCCCCTACAATCTGCAGTCCAGGAACTCTGAAGCAGCCATGCAGTGGAGGCTGCATTTACCTCAGCTGCTTCTCCCTCTGGGAGCAGAGGCCAGACTGCACTCCTGGACCCCTTGTTCCCAGAGTCCACTGACATCTCATTTTGTCTTTGGCATCTATGTGTTGATAATTTCGGAAACTGCCACAGCTGCTGGTGATCTACTCTCAGGATATTCCTCCTGCCCTGGCTGGTTAGGGTGCCCTGGGGCTAAAACCTTGGGCTCACAGGGGGCTGGGCTCTGCTCCCAGCCTGCTGTGATGGACCCTTCCTATCTGCCTGCTGGGCTGTCTTCAGCAGCAGGTTTGTTTCTCTCTGTCACTTTGTGGGTTCTGTAGCCCTGAAGTTTGTTTAGAGTAATTTTTTATAGGTATATGAGGTGGTTATAGAGGCAGCACAGGGAGTTTTCCTGTATAAGGAGGCTACAATCTAGCATCATTCCAAGGATATTTTGTATTATCTTTATTGCCTGACACAGAGACAAATAAGTATTTTTCCTGAAGCAATTGGCTAAGGGCTTGCTACTTTTCTTTGGATCTCTGCCCAAATGTGTATCTCCACAAAGGACCCATTGGCAATTTGTCATTGACACCTCTACCAAGGTTGACTTCTCAGGTGTAAAAATTCCAAAAGCATCTCAATGGTGCTTCAAGAAGTTGCTCAGACCTAGATTCAAGGAGAAATTTTCAACACAGAAAGAAAAAAAGAGATACCAGATTGTGGAACAGGGCAAGACCAATTAAAAAAAAAAAGTGAGCTCTCAGCTCCTGCCAAAAAATCAAGACTATTCCAGCTCCAGAATTACCTGCACTTTTAATTCTCTCTCTACAAGGGAGCTCATCCTCAAAAACTAGTTGGACCAAAGGACTCTTAAATAAAATTGTTTGAATGATACTCTTTCTAAAAAAAAAAATTAAAACCATGTACAAAAGAGGAGTCTAGAAGACCTGAAATGAAACCTCATTTCAGACACATAGTAGTTAATGTGACCTTGGGCAAGTCACTTAAACCACTCTGTAGCTCAGCCTTCCATCTATAAAATGGTCACAATGACATTAAATAGCATTTAACTTTCAGCATTGTAAGGATAAAGTAAGATGATATGTAAATGACAATACTAACTAAAATGAGATAATATTCAATATTCTTAAACTTTAAAGCACTATGTAAATGCTAGATGATAATGATGATGATTGTAATACCTGAACTAAGTGGTCACTCATCTACTTGAATATCTATCATGATGGAGAACTTGCTGATTTATGAGGTATCCTTTTATTTGCCTACCCTTTTATAGAGCAGTCTTTGTTTTTTTTCTGTGGCAAACAGAATTTATTTGAAGATCCTTCCTGAGGTTCTTTCTTTAAATGTTCTCAAACTCTCCTGTCCTGGCTCGAGTCTTCTCTTTTATTCAGGTTAAAGATTTTAAGTTCTTTCAAACACTGTTCTTGTGACATGGTTTCAAGTTAACAACATAAGTTAGGAAGCTCATGACAAAAGTATGAACCTACTTTGCGCTTTAATCATAGTCCCAAACCAGATTTATTCCATTAATTGAATACCTCAAGCCCCATGGCCCTCATTAGGATATGGAGATAGCTAGCAGCATGCTGGTACAGGGAATTGCTATGAAGGTCAGGAATATATGCTCCTAGCAATTTATTTTGAAAGTCCTCAATAATGGATACACACACACACACACACACACACACACACACACACACACATATAGATTCACACACTTGTATGGGGGTATATACCATGTATGTATATATTATATATGTATGTATATATGTATATACATGTGTGTGTACTTTTTTTTCTTTAACAAACAAGGGAATAAATTAAATGTATGCTCCTAGAAGGTTATTGGAAAACGAAGTGGGGCAGTGGATAGAGCATTGGGCCTGGCGTCAGAAAGACCTGGGTTCAAATATAGTCTCTAACACTTACTGACTGTGTGACCCTGGCCAAGTCACTTAACCCTGTTTTACTCAGTTTCTTCAGCTGTAAAAAGAGCGGGAGAAAGATCTTGGCAAACTAGTATCTCTGCCAAGAAAACCCCAAATGGGGTCACAAAAAGGTGGATATGACTGAAATGACTGAACAACAACAAAAGAACATTATTGGAATTCTCTTGGCATCTCTGAAAGCAAACAAATAGCTTCTTAGAAGTTAATGCCCTAGCTCTACTTATTTCCTTGTTTTTCTGCCTGGAATTGTCAATTTCCCTTGCTTGGGAATAAACCTTCTAATATTATAATAGAAGTCAATGGAAAAAATGTGATTCAATTTTACAGAAATTCATTTTATAGCCAGCCTTTTATGATTATATCTATTTCATTAAGTAAGCTATGGTTTTATTTGCATTTTTAATCAGTAGACATGCTTATGTTTTATATTTGCATAAATTCTTATCAAATAGCCATTATTTGATTTCCACCTATCCCCCAACCTCATTGCATTTTTCCTATGAGGGGAACTTTTTCTAGAAAATATTCCATAGTCATGAAGAGTTGAATTCTCTTCCAGTTCCAGAGTTATGATCTACTAATTCATGTCACTAGGAGAATATTCACAGTCTACAAATGAAATCACAGATACTTTGCATATAGGCATATTTTTTCTAGGTACTCTTTCAAGCATCCCTTCAACTTTCCACCTAAGGCACAGACATATATATATTCAGGGGCATAGAGAAAACAGTAAAAGTAGAATGCATTCCCAAAGAAGAGAAGTTAGATCGACAGAGCAGTTCCTAAGTGAGACTTGATGGCAGGTGCAAAAAAACAAAAAACAAAACTCAAACAAACAAACAAAAGAAACAAACCAACCAAAACCCCCAAAGAACCAGGTCTGGAAAGGTTGATCAAAGGAGTGAACTAAGGCAGTTGCAGGACTCTTTCTGAATATTCATGAGAGAAATGTTGATTCCTGAATATTTTAATCACCCACATCATTCTTCTGAGGTTTGGTCTGTCTGGCAGGTCTTGCTAAAAAAGCTTCTTGTGGTCACCTGAGATGCCCCCAGACTGTGAAATTCCTTCCTCCCTCCCTTCTTTCCTTCTTCCTTCCACTCTTTCTCCTTCCTTGCTTCTTCCATCTTCCCCTCTTTTTGTCCTTCCTTCCTTCCTTCCTTCCTTCCTTCCTTCCTTCCTTCCTTCCTTCCTTCCTTCCTTCCTTCCTTCCTTTTTTTCCTCCTTCCTCCCTCCCTCTCTTCCTCCTTTCTTCCCTTTCTTCCTTAAATGTTTCATTTCAGTGGGAGATTGCAAAAGGGAATATGTACACCTAAGTGCTCATGGCAGACTTCAGGCATAGCAGTAACCTGAGTCGGGGTGGAGGGGTGATATTCTGCTTACCTAGTGGTCACAGGAGGCTGCTTCCAGGCTGGGGCTGCCACCACAGGTACTCTACATTGGCTGGCTAGGTGGGTGGCAAGTATTTCTTTCCTAGGCCAGTAGTCTTTTCCCTTATCTCTGGGTTTCAACAGTTTCCTAATTAATTTAGCATAAAATGTTATGTTCAAAAAACAACTTGGCGGGGCGGCAATGTCCAGTTGTTTCTAACAAAGCCAGTTTTTTTATAGAGTAGATTCCAATTTAATCTGAAACCGAAGAATGGACCAGGAGGACGCCATTGATCCTCACTGGCATGGTTCTGATGTCCACCCTGTTCTATCAGTGGAGAGGTATGCTGGGATCTGTTGCCTATTTGTAGTAACTGCATATAATGAAATTCAAACCCTTGCCATGAAACATTTTACTCATTGCCTCACTCTCCAACTTAAAAAAAAAAAGTGATTAAAGGCATTTTCTTGAAGATATGAAGGCCTCAGAACAATCCCTATACTTGCCATGTAACATTTTCTTAGTATTTTTATTGATTCAATTACTTGATTTTTAAAAATTGTTCAAGTTTATACCCATTGGCAGAGTTAGGAAGCAGAAAGGTCCCAAGCAAAAGGTGGCACGGTGGCATGTGACTCACCCCCCGCCCCCACAAAAAAAAAAATCTGGCCCTATCACAGCCTCTTAAAGCACAAAAGACAGATTGAAAGAAATTTGGGGTTGGAAGGGTGGGGTAGAATTTGGGAAGGTGATACTTGCTCTGGCTAGGATATGTATATTGGTCAGAGTTTATGTAGGTCATAAGGAATCTGGGGGTTGTGAGGATTTCAGGATAGTCTAAACTAAAGTTTAACATTCAATCTAAGGGACACTTAATGTGACTCCCTCTATGTTGCAATGGATATCCAGTCCTGTTCTAGAATGGATACAATCCACCTTCTAGTTCAGTCAACAAATATTGATTGCTAATAATTATTTCCATATGTTTCCATTTCCATTTCCAAAAAGTTCCATCCTGGCAACTTTCATCCAATTCATTCATTCAGTTGCATTTTTCGTGATTTCAAGAATCAGATATAGCTAAATGCTTTGCATATTATTCTGTTTAATTCTTACAATGACCCGAGGGAGGTGCAAATGTTATCCTCACTTTATGGATAGGGAAACCACAGAATTTTATAGAAATTAAGTGAATTGTTCAGGTTCACACAGTTGTAAATGTCTGAGACAGGATTTGAACCACACTCTTCCTGATTTCAAGGACAACTCTTTCCACTGTGCTGTCTGAGATGGTTGTTGGAGAAACTAATATTATTGATTGAAAGCTGGGGAGGATGAAGTCAGAAAGAGATGTGGTGCCATGGCTAGGTCGCTGGCTTTGAACCCAATTATACTATGTTCTGAGTAAAATTATGTGGTAGGTTCAGTAATTTGGGAGCAGATGTCCCAGATCTCACACATTTTTGAAGCTTCAGTTAGGACTTTCTAGTTCTCTTGCTGGCTATAACTGAGAACTAGATACATCGGTGAAAATAGGGTAGATTAGGAGAGGGAGGTACAAGAAGGTGAGTCTGGGGTCTCTCAGCCTTATCAGTATATAAATCATTTATTGTATACTTCACTGATGGGTGATTTCATCCATGTTGGTATTTCTGAGAGAGCAAAGTCCTTGAGCACAGGGACATTTTCACTTTTGTCTTTGTGTCTCCATCGCTAGGGACTCAATAAATCGTTGATTGATTCTTTCATTAATGTAGATGATACACTGTTCTCTGCTTAACTACACATTTCAGGAGTTACTATGGCTGAACTAATTCACAACCCCCTGCTTGATCCTTTTCTTCCCAAATCCTCCTCTCTTTCAAAAATTCCTGTTTCCATGGAAGGAATCACCATCCTTCCAGGGATTCATAATATCAGTCTTATCCTGGATTTCTCATTCTCCCATACATCACATATCCAACCAGTTGCCAACTCTTTCTATTCCTACCTTAATAACACCTTTCCTGCCCAATACCCCCTCTCTACTCACACAGCAACCTTCTAAGGTCAGGCCCTCATTATTTCTCACCTAGATTGCTGCAGTAGCCTCTCAATTGGTGTCTCCTCAAGTCTGTCCTCTTTCTAGTCTATCCTATGTGTTGCTGCAAAATAATTTTCCTGAAGTGCAGATCTCACCATGTCACTCCTCTACTCAACCAACTCTGTTGGCTTCCTGTTGCCTCTAGGATTAAACGTAACTTCCTTTTTGTAGTTTTAAAAGCTCTCCACACTTTGACTCCAAACTATTTTCCCTGTACTCTGAAATCCAGTCAATGTGTCCTTTTCTGTCTTTCACAGAACATTCTGACCCATGCCTGGATATCATTCCCTTCTTATCTTCAATTCAGAATCTCTCTCTTTCTTTAAGATTCACCTCAAGTACCATCTTCTGCATAAAATGTTTTCTGATGGCCCCAACTGATAGTGCCCCCCCCCCGCCCCAAATTGCCTTGTAGTTAATTTTTGTTGTTGTTCATTTATGTCTTTATGACCTCTTTGGGGGCTTTTTTAGCAAAGATACTGGAGTGGTTTGCCATTTCCTTTTCCAGCTCATTTGACAGATGAAGAAACTGAGGCAGAGTTAAGCGATTTTCCCAGGGATGTAGAGCTAATAAGTTTCTGAATTTGAAAGATTAATCTTTCTTACTTCAGGCCCAGCATCCTATCCCACTGTACCATCTAGCTGCCTCTTTTATTTAACTACCTTCTGTATATTTGTATTTATTCACTTGATATTTGTTGTATATAATTTAATAAATGCTTGTTTTCTCCATTATAATGTAAATTCCTTGTGAAGGGAAAGGGAATGAAATAAGCATTTATTAAGTACCTACTATGTGTCAGGCACTATGCTAAGAGCTTTACAGATATTATTTCATTTGATCCTTACAACAACCTTGGGAGGTAGGTGAGGAAACTTAGGAAAAAGAGCTTAAGTGATTGGTTCAGGGCCATGCAGCTCATTGTCTGAGACTAGATCTAGACTCATGACCTTTTCACTCTAGGCCCCAACCTAGTTGCCTAGGTGAGTTAGGATTGTTTTGTTCTTTGTACTTTCATCCTCACTGCCTAGCAGAGGGGATGGCACATAGTAGGTTCTTAATAAATATTTCTTGATTGATTGGAATTTCTCCATACTCCTTGTGTAACTGTACAGTCTGTTTCTGGGCCCATATTCAAACCTTTCCAGTTTATGAGGAATGCTAGAGCTTGGGTAGCTAGGTAGTACAGTGGATAGAGTGTCTGTCCTGGAGTTAGGAAGACTCATCTTCCTAGATTAAAATCTGGCTTCAGACAATTATTAGGTATGTGACCTTAGGCAAGTCACTTAACCCTGTTTGCTTCAGCTTCCTCATCTGTAAAATGAGCTGGCAAAGAAAATGGCAAAACACTCCAGTATCTTTGCCAAGAAACCTCACATGGGATCATGAGGAGTCAGACAACTGAAAAAAAAAACTGACTAAACAATACAATGCTTAGGTCCACTGGCATAGTTTTCAAGAACCAAATATTTTGTTTATATCTTCTATGTACCTATTTATTTATATCTTGTTCCCTCATTGTAATGTAAGCTCATTTAGGACAGGAATAGTTTTTGCCTTTCTCCTCAGCACTTAGCACAGTTTCTGACTCATAGTAAGCTCTTAATACATGCTTGTTGGTTGATTAACTGAAGAATCCATGCTTACCTCTATGGCACTATAAGGCAGTAAATAGAACTTTAGTGGATGTTGACCGGTTCACAAATGAATTAAAATATTCTTCAAGGCAATTAACTTCCATCATTATCTTATATAATTATAAGGCTGTACAAGAAATCTTATGTATCTCTTCCTTTGAATCCTCCTTTGAACTAACCCTTCCTGTCTGTGGCTTCAGTGTGTGCTTAAAATGCCCAGAAAGAGGCAAACAGGCCCATATACTGACCCTAATGACTCTGCTGGCTGTATGGATAATTGGGGAGGTTCTGGCAGTCAGAAGGTCAGTGAAATGAATAGTATAAACCCAAGCAGTTCCAGTGAGAAGCAAAGTCAAAGTCTATTATAGTCAGAATGAACAAAGAGGCAGTCCACTTCACCTGTGACTCCTTGGGGACACAATTGCTGACTGTGCTCCTTTTCTGGCTGGCAAGTGGAAAGAAAGTTCCCTCCCCTCTCTCTTCCCTCCTTCTCAGCTGGCCCCAGATGAAGAGGGCCCTAGAAAAACAACTCTGGAGAGAGCATCAAGAGAATTCGGGTTGTGATAAATTCCTGTTCAAAATATACAGTCTTAAAAGTAAATAAAAAAGCACATAACAGAAATTCTTTTATTTGATGATCATGCCCCCTAAAAAAAAAACCACTAAAAAGCACCACAAACCAAAAAATCCCCAACAACTCTTTGATACAGGAAGGCTTATTGCCCCCATTTTACAGATGAAGAAATGGAAGCTCAGAGAAGTAACCTTCTCCAATTCCACCTATGAGACTTGAGTATGTCTGAGTGGTTGCATGGTGTCCTGGAGAGGACCCTGGATTTGGAATGAGAGTGCTCTCATTTTGGAATGAGAGAAAAGCTCTGCCATTATGTGGACAAGCCATTCCAACTCTGAGTTATAGTTTCCTCATCTATAAAATGAGGGGGTTGGACTCAATGGTTTCTAAGGCCCTGCTAGCTCTAAAACAATGGCCCAATGACTTCATTGAGTCTTAGTCTCCTCATCTACAAAATGGATATAATAATACTTATGCTATCTTAAAAGATTATTGTGAGGAAAATGCTTCATAAATGTGAAAGAATTACATAGATATGAGTCATTATTGAGTGGCAAGGTCAAGATTCCAACCCAGGACTTCTGATTCCCAGTTTAGTCATTGAAGCATTCCGGAAAAATTCAAACTCAATTAAGAACACCTGCTTAATCACCTAATATGTGCAAGGCTTTAGGACATAAGGACTGAAGCAAGATTCCTCCTCCCCTCAAGAAGTTTAGTTTACATTCTTACAGGCACTTTGCCTGAGTGTGACAACATTTAGAGGGTACTAGTAATTGTGACCTTTTAATAGACAAGAGATAACTGCACTGAATACCGAAATGATTTATTAAGATAGAAAAGCCCAGGAGTTTCCTACCCCCACCTACCACCACCCAGTAGGCATATCCTAGGAATGAAACCATAAATCTTATCCTCTTTCAAACTTTCTCCCTCCTCTTCCCACAACTTCCCTAAGTAAGCTCATACTAACTTAGCCTTGCCCAGTTCTTGGTGTCCCAGGGTCTTCCCTGGGATACAACATTTTCTGGTTAGACATTTCAATATAGCACAAGCAAAGCTGGAGGGAGGGAGGGAGGGATGGAGAAAGGAAGAGAGAGAGAGAGAGAGAGAGAGAGAGAGAGAGAGAGAGAGAGAGAGAGAGAGAAATTCGATTTAAGATCTTCCCTGTCCATTAATAGCCCTCAAGTGGAGCCCATTAAGGAAAGTTTGCTTAGGGAAGGTTTGCTTGTAGGAAGGCTTTTGCTAATTTCTCATTAGGCACTGAATCACAAGACTTGTTATGCCTTCTGGCTCTAAGAAGTGTATATATACTCTGAGTTTGTATTTTGCTTTGTGGGCTAGCTTATGATAAGGATCTTGTGATTCCCTGGTCGAGATTCTGACTGGCTGTATGTTCAGAGCTCTCTTCTCAGATGTAAAGGCTCTCTAGATCCAGGGATGTATGTAAAGTGTATGGTTGATTCAAGCAGTCAGAGCCCTTTATTTCTCTGGTCTTTATTTCTCTTTTTGTATTTTCTTTGAAGTTCAGGGTGCTGACTTTTCCTCTGAACTAGTGAATGTAATTAAAAAAGATTGTTGACCCCTTAAACAGCTGTCTTTCCTAGTAAAACAGATCTAAGAACCTGTGCTAGCAAGCCTCCCTGGGTATGTCAGTGTAGTTGCTGCTACAAAGAGAAAGAAGAGAAGGGAAGAGAAGGGGCAGAAGCAGAAGAAGAAGGAGAAGGAGGAGGAGCAGGAGCACTAACCTTGGAGGAATTCAAAGAACATTTTTCAGGGGAGAAGTTTGTGGAATAGAATACAGAGTTGTGTGAAGGGAAATATTATGAAAGGAATAGGAAGGTTGTCAGAGCCAGTTTGGGAAAAGGGGCTTAAGTTCTGTGCTGAAGAATTTGGTTTTAAATTTTATGCAATAGGAAGCCACTAAAGGCTTATGAGTAGAGGAGGGAAGTGGTCAGACTTGTGCTTAGGCAGCTATGTAGAAGATAGATCAAAATATAAGTGTAAGTAGCCAGGCCTCAGTCCAGATAAGAGGTGAAAAGAGCCTGAACTAGTATGGGAGCCATGTCAGTGAAGAGATGAAAGGAAATGGATGTGAGAAATAATGAGTAGCTAGAATTGACATGACTTGGCAATGTACTGGATGTTGATATTTAAGTGGATGAAATAGTTATTGACCACCTTTCCATTATGTTACTTCTTTTTTATTTACAAGACTTGGAAAGCCCATCCCAGTCTTAATAGCATTGATTTTTTTTCTCTCTGAAAAAATGGGAATGGAATTTGCACATATGAATTTCTCCAGGGATTGGGTGGCTACTTTGGGATACAAAAAGGGACTGGAGCTATGATTTCATTGATAGAGGGAACTCTTACATGAGGAAACTCCCTCTGCCAATACAACTAGACCCCTTCTCTGCATATTCACTGACTTTCCACTACGACTAGAATTCTATCACTTCTTATATCTGCCTTCTGGCTTCCCTGGCTTTTTAAAAATTTTGTCTAAAATTCTGTCTTCTTATAGAATCTAGATTACTCCTTAATGCTGGTTCCTTCCCTGTGTTGATTATCTCCAATCAATTTTGTATATATCTTGCTTGTACATAGTTGTTTGTAGGTTATTTTCTCCCATTAGATACATAGCTCCTTGAGGGCAAGGTTTTTTTTTTCTTTGTATCCCCAGCACTTAGCATAGTATCTGGCACATAGTAGGCACTTGATGAATGCAGGGTGACTTGACTTAAATTTCTGCAACAATAGTCTGGACAATGAGAGGTTAAGTGATTTGCACAAGGTCACATAGCTGGTGTGAAGACAGTAGGGAAAACCAACAGACAATATTGGTATGACCTAAATACATCCCTTATGAATATGAAGTGGAGGTGATGAATAGATCTAAGAGACTAGATCTGGTAAATGGATTGATTGTCTGAAGAACTGTGGATAGAGGTTCCCAATATTGTACAAGAGGCAGCAACAAAAACATTCCCCAAAGAAAGAAGAACAAGAGAACAAAATGGCTGTCTCATAATGCTTTACAAATAACCAAGGAAAGAAGGAAGGCAAAGGTAAAGGAGGAAGGGAAATATATACTGAAATGAATGCAGAATTCCAGAGAATAGCAAGGAGAGATAAGGAGGTTTTCTTAAATGAGCAATGCAAAGAAATAGAAGAAAACAATAGAATGGGAAAGAGATCTCTTCAAGAAAACTAGAGATACCAAGAGAATGTTTCATGCAAAAATGGGTTTGAGAAAAGACAAAAATGGTAAGGATTTAAGAGAAGTAGTAAAGGTGGCAAGAATATACAAAAGAATTATATTATAATACACAAAGAACTATAACCTCATCAGTAACCATAATGGTATAGTTACTGATTTAGAGCCAGATATTCTGGAGAATGAAGTCAAAGGGCCTTAGGAAGCATTGCTAACAACAAGGCTAATGAAGTTGATGGAATTCCAACTGAGCTATTTAAAACCCTAAATGATGATGCTGTTAAAGTGCTGCATTGAATATGCCAGCAAATTTGGGAAACAAGACAATTGTCACTGCATTGGGAAAGATAAGCTTAAATCCCAATATTGAAGAAGGGCAATGTCAAGGAATGTTCAAATTATGAAACAACTGTTCATTTCATAAACTAACAAGGTTATGCTTAAGATCCTGTAAGGTAAATTTCAGTAATATTTGATCTTTACTGGAAGAGTAGGCTGGTTTTCAAAGAGTCAAAGGAACTATAGACCAAATTGCCAATATTCTCTGGATTATGGAAAAAACAAAGGAGTTCCAGAAAAACATCTACTTCTGTTTGATTGACTACACTAAAGACTTTGACTATGTGTATCACAACAAAATGTGGCAAGTCCTCAAAGAGATGGAAATACCAGATCATCTTACTTCTCTCTTGAGGAACCTGTAATAAGCCAAAAGCAACAATAAGAACCAAACATGGAACAACTGATTGGTTTAAGATTGGAAAAGAAGTATGACAAGGCTATATACTGTCACCTTATTTATTTAACTTATATGCAGAGTAAATCATGCAAAATGCCTGGCTGGATGAAACAAAAGCTGGAATTCAGGTTACTGGGAGAAATATCAACAATGTAAGATATGTAGATGATACCACCCTGATGGCAGAAAGTGTAGAGGAATTAAGAAGCCTCTTGATGAAAGAGGAGAATGTAAAAATTGGCTTGAAACTTAACAAAAAACAAAGTAAACAAACAAACAAACAAATTAAGATCTTGGCAACTGGTCCCATCATTTCTTGGCAAATAGAGGGAAAAGAAATGGAAATAGTGCAAGATTTTATATTCTTGGGTTGAAAGATCAGTGCAGATAGTGACTGCAGGCATGAAAATAAAAGACACTTGTTCTTTGGAAGGAAAGCTATGGCAAATCTGGGGAGTGTACTAAAAAGCAGAAGCATTACCTTGCTGACAGAAGTCAATATAGTTAAAGTCATGGGTTTATTTTAGCTTCCTAGACTACTATGCCACCATTTATATTTTTGGGCCCACCCCCTTTCTCCTCCTTTACCTTCCCCTATTAGAATATAAACCCCTTGAAGGCAGGGATAGTTCAGCACTTAGTGCAGTGCCTTTAACATATTGAGTGAATAATACATTTTTTCCCACTCATTTATTCATTCAGATTTTATACAAAGTCACATCCATAAAACATTCTAGTTTGTTTTATGTCTTCAGCTAAATCTGAATATAGATGATTGAAGGAAAGTTTGAGGCTTCACCCCATTAGAAACTCAGAAAGACTGGTTCCTGTTGTGAAAGATGGAAGGACATGTTGAGTGATGATAAATCTGGTAAATCTGTGTTGAGCAATCTCCTTCCACAATCTGCTTCATAGAATACATTGTGGTCCACACCATTGTTTTAGCCTGACTCTTTGCTTCAGGGGGCTGAGGCCTCCATGGTGACAGTTTGGATAAGATTGTTATACACAAATTACTTAATCTCAGATGAGGTAAATGCAGACCTAGTGTTAGAGACAATAGGGTGTGGTAACCCATGAATTCCAATAACTGGCACAGAGCTATAATTATTGCAACAGAGGTTTGAAATATAACTAATAGCACTGCAAGCCATTTTGAGGTTGACTACTACAGTAAAGAAAACTCCCCAATTCTCTAGTCCCAAGTGGTTCTGCAAAATCAAATCAATCTTGATCCAAGTCTTCTTGCTCACCGCCCACGGAAAAGTAGGCGCCTTTGATTGGTTATGCCAACTTATCTGGCATGTGCTTTGCTCCCTTACAGTCTTTTCAATACCATAATCAATTCCAGGCTGCTAGCTGTAGCTTTTCTCCAAAGCTTTCATGAGAACAATTCCCGGATGTGCTGCAAGATATTTTGGCTGTGGCTAAGGTAGAGTGACAATCACCTTCTGGAACAATGATGCAATTTTCCTATAAAGGCAATAGTTTTATGAGCAGATAACTTATGTTTATGACATCTGAAATAGCTTGAATTCCTTAGATGGTTTCTCTTTTTGGATATCCCATGTCGAATTCATCCTTCCCCTAAGATGTGGGAAATCTGATAAGCCTGAAAATGTAGAGCACAGAGATCTTCTGACATTAAAAACTTCCCATCAAAGTGCCCTATTCTTTGGGCTCTGTTATGGCATATGACCCAGGGCACCAGTATTTGATATTACTCTTAGAGGCATGTCATTATAAGCCCTGAGCAGATGGTTCCCACTCTGAAAAGGTGGTAAGTTAATTAGAGGTGGAGACTTAGAATAGAACTTGTGATTAAAGGAGAGAGCTGTCATGCTTCTTAATGAAAATTCAAAAGCTTCTTCTCCATTGGTGGATAATAGTGTTCTGTATGCAATGACATTCTTGAATAGAAAACATTTAATTCCAAAAGACAATATGTAATTCTGTGGCCCCAGTACTACATGGTGGCACATCAGAAGTTGGGCTTTGTGTTCATTGTGATGTTAGCACAGGCTTGGAAGTTAATATTAATCAGTCAACCAACCAACCAAAAAGCATTTATAAAGTGTCTATTACACTCCAGGCAGTATGCAAGGTACTGGGACCAAAAAAGGAATAAAATTGTCACTTTCCCTGTTGTACCCCAATAAAAGCGAGATAGAAGATCCCCAAGATTAAGTTTAAAAAGTGGATTTTATTACTGTGGGACTGTAGGGGTACATGGTCACCCAAATCAGACATTGCTTTGGCACAGACATTGTGCCGGTTTTATAGAGGTTCCATAGTCAGGTTACCTAAGCTGAAATTACAGTGATGTAAGCTGAAACTATAGTGGTTGGTCTGTGTACATTTGAAACTACAATCAGTGATTGGTCAATATACATTTGAATTTCCTGCGGGGGAAGGAGCGGGAACCCTAGGCTGGAACTCCTGCCCACAGATCAATCAAGGGAAAGGAAGTGGGTGGAGGTCCTGCCTGTTTACAGATCAATTAAAGGAGAGGAAGGTGGAGTTCTCTGCTTTACAAATCAATGAAGGAAAGGGAAGGCTGAGTTGTCTGCTTTACAAATCAATGAAGGGAAGGGCAAAGTGGAGCCCTGTCCAACATCCCCAAGGAAAGACCACCTGGAGATTTGAAAATATATTCAAAATAAGTAGAAGATAATTTGGTAAATCAGAGAAAGGTGCATAGCTGCTTGGAGTCCCCCTAAAAGTACCCTTGGTATGGATAAGGATATTATGGAATACTTCTTTCCCTCAGGAGCTGATAAAGTGACAGATCCATGGTTACCTTTTATAGAATAAAAATATTGTAGAAATGGAAAGGCCTGAAGAATCATTGAAGAGCATATCATTTATATCCATGTCACAGTTTGAAATTGTCTTATGTAGGCCATAGCAAAATGATGCTTTAAATTTCCAATTTTGCCCTTTTCTTTCTTCATTGGAATGCTTGGCCATTTGTGAAGGATATCATGAAATGTTTCTGTGAATTTATCCTCTTCATGAAGAATCAGCATCAATATTCAAGCCCGTGGTAGCAGAGTTTAGCAGAAAAGCCATTGGATTTGGAATTAAGAGGCCTGGATTTTTGTTGT
>WOXC01009749.1:0-192500 GCA_011680675.1 Gymnobelideus leadbeateri | reverse complement strand
AAAGAAACTGACTTAGCTAATTCCTTCACTTGCCTTTCTGAAGATAACCTAGAAACTATCCTTGCCTTTGTGATTTATTTATGTCTTCTGGTTTTATTTGCAATGAGAACGTCAATATGGATATGGTTTAGTTCCTTTTGACAGTGTATCAATTAATTTGCTGTTGGACAAAGATCACCTAGGAAGCAAATTAACAATTAATGTTTACAGGCAGTGGTAAGAACTGTGCATTTGTTTGTTGGCTGGTTTTTGTTGAGGTGATGGAAGGAGGGGTCTAGGGAGTATCTTGGTGGGATAGTGGTCTGACTCCAGGAATGGGATTAAGGCTGGGAAATAGCTAAGACTACCTGGTGATGACAGATAATGGGAAGGCTAGGCTAGTTTTAGGATTACAGATTTGGGTATAGATATTTTGATAGGATCAAGGGTGGCAAGTAGCTGGATAGTGGAGGGCCAGGTTAGGTTAAGAGTGAGAGAGATTTGGGCCTAAGGATAATAAAAGGTTTATGACCTCAGGCAAATGCCTCTTCAAGTGGGAAGATTCCAGGAGAGTTCAAGGGGGTTCCCAGAACCTGTACCCCATAAGCGGTGTGTGTGTGTGTGTGTGTGTGTGTGTGTGTGTGTGTATGAAATACCTTTCTTTTCATGACCTCATCAATTCCCATAAATTCAGTGATGATTTCTCTGCACATAATTCTTAGATCAATATATCTAGTCCTATTTTCTCTTTTTAGTTCCACTTCTCTGTTTTTTAATGCCTGTTGAAAATATCTAGACATTTCACACTTGTATATCCAAAATGGAATCCATTATTGTCTTCCCTAAACTTGCTTCTGCACCTTAGCTATTTCTGTTTAGGGCAGAAACTTGCCACTTTTCTAGTCACATCTAGGTGTCTAGAAACACCTTCCCTGTTCTTTCTATCTTATCCTGCTCCTGGCTGATGAGGTATGGGCTCTGGGAGCCCCCTCTAACTCTCCTTGAGCCTTTGAAGTACAGGCTCTGGGAACCTTCCTAGGACTCTTGATTAAATCATCCCATTTGATGAGGCAATAAGCCTTACAATTGTGACTGGGCCCCGACTTCTAGCCTAGTTACTAACTGCTAACTACTAACTCTAGCCTAGTTAATAGCCTAGCCCTCCATTGTTCATCTACTTTCCACCCTTGAGCCAATCAAAATATCAATACAGCTTTGAACTGGCCTAGCCCACCATTGTCTGTAGTCTCCAGTTGGCCTCCCACCCTTAATCACTCATTCATTTCATTATCTCCTGAAGACCCTCCCCAAACTCCTCCCCTAGATAACCCCTAAATTCCTCCCACAACCTTCTGTATATAAGACCCCATCCTGTCTTCTTTGTGAGAGCACCATAGAATAGTGAGAGGGCCATAGAATGACCTAGCACAGACTTATTCTGTGTCTAACACAAGCAAACTTTTAATAAACTTTTCTTTGGATGAGAGAAAACTTGGGTCGAATTCATTCAGCAGGACCCAGAGTGTTGGTATTTTGGGGTCTCCAGAGCAACCCTAACCCTCTTTATGGGTAACCTCTTCATTTTTATGGTTCCTTGACCGGGAATCAAACCTGGGCTGTGGTGGTGAGAGCCTGAATCCTAACCACTAGATTGTGGCTGGGCCCAGACCTCTAGCCCTGTTAGCAGTTAGTAACTAGGCTAGAGGTCTGGGCCCAGCCATAATGTAAGGCTTAGTGCCTCATGCAAATGCCTCATCAAATGGGATGATTTAATCAAGAGTCCAAGGGAGGTTCCCAGAGCCCATACCTCATCATTGGCCTCCAACGAACTGATAAAATACTCTTCCTAAAGCACATCTGACCCTGTTAGTCCCTTGTGTAAGGAACTTCACTAGCTCCCTACTGTGTTTAGGACAAAATGCAAACCCCTTAGTTTGACATTTAAAGCCCTTCACAATCTGACTCCATCTTCTCTTTTCAGTCTTATTGCTTATTTATTCCCTTTTATACACCCTGCATTCTAGCCAAACTGACCAGTTTGCTGTTTCCTGACCTTAATCCTCAAACTCTTTTCCCTCTGCTTTTGCATAATCTATTCACCATGACTGTAATGCACTCCTTCCTTATCTTTGTCTCTGAGCTTCCTTAAACACAGCTCTATTGAAAGGCTTTTCTGATCTCCTACATAAATAACACTATCTTCTTCCTCAAAAGACCACACTTAACAATTTACGAGGTGTGTCCCCCCCTTCCCCAGTAGAAGATATGAAGCTTTTATTTTTTTTTCTCTCCTCCTAGCACAAGATCTTGCACATATTAAGTGCTTAATAAAGGTGTGTGGATTGGACCTCATTTAGAGTACAAACTTTATGGGTGGAAAGATGACTTCTTAAAGTTGTAATTATATATGCTATCTAGGAGTATATAAATATTTGGCCTTAAAATCAGGACCTTTGTCTGAGTCTCTCCTATGACAGATTTGTTACATGACCCTGGACAAGTCATTTAACTTTTCAGTGTCCTAGGGAGTTCTCTAAGATTGTAAATCGGGGGTGTCTGCTGCTGATTTACAATGTTGGAGAGCATTGAGGAAAGGGAGTTACCAGGATTTCCCTGCAAAAAGGAAATTATAGGTCCTGACCTCTTCCTTCATGCATAATTAAAAGATCATTTGGACACAAATGGCTAAAAAAATCAATCAAAAAGGCATTTATTTTTTATATATCATGTGCCCAAGCTATGCTAGGTATCATGAAAGATACAAAATGATAATAGATGGTACATGTCCTCAAGAAATGTATAATCTAATTAGCTTATAAAAAGCAAAATATTGTAAAAGAGGAAAAGAGAGCTTTAGGGAGATATTTCAGGAATCCCTTGTCTAATTGTTAAATATGTATATCTATGAAAATAGGGCTTTCTGCTTGGTCATTACACATAGGCTTTTCTGACTTCCTAAGAAGCCTTAGTGGCTTCAGGACAATAGTAATCAATCAATCAATCAATATTTGTTAAGCACCTTCTATGTGCCAGGCATTATATAACGTCTATAGTTCTCTGTGGGTTGGAGTGATTTAAAAAAATTGTAAGGAGACTTATACCTGTCTTTCTACTTTGTTCATCATTTATCTGAACCTGAAGTTGCCTTTCTACTATGAATTGTGAATTGCACTCCCTTCATTTTAAGAAGTCTGCTCAGAGAGCATTTAATTTTCCTATCTCATCCAGCTGCTCTGAAGATATATTGCATTTGACATGTCTTTTATGTTAAAAGATGAATCTGGGATTCTGGCTGCAGTTTTGATTTATGCTTCCCATAAAACTTGAGGCCATCACTGGCAACTGAAAAGCAGTCATGGACTGATGCAAACAGACCAACCTGACCCCCATCTGTTGTGGTTTATGGTCTTTCCCAGGGAGCAATGTTTGCTCCTCACTCTGACTGGTGCCAACAAAAGGTTAGCCACAAGGTCTCGTAATCCATTTTATGAGTAAGCAGAGTAAGGTGGCCGTCTATGTAGTGTGATTAAAGGGGCACCAGGAAAGGCCTCATGCCCCCTCAAAATCCCTTTCATCTTCAGCTCCCACCCCATTTGGATCTAAAATTTAGTTTTGTTTCTTGGCTTTAAGCTAAATAGAACATCATTCTCATTAAAAGATAAAAATAGTCTTCAGAGAGAGAGAGGTGACTCATTGAGCCTTATCAATCATTTATACCTCTATGTGAATGAGTTTTTCTACTTCTCCTAACAAAACTATTTGAGAGGGATAAAACAGAGCTTGAAAGCCCCCAGAGGAATACATATAAGGTGCCAGGAAATAGGAAAAAATTGAAAAATGGAAGATAAAAACAAACAAAAAGGCAAATAGCTGATGGTGGGGATAGAGCTTTGGAGTCAGGAAGATCTGAGTTCAGTTCCTACCTCAGACACAAGCTGTTTGATCTTGAGCAAACCACTCAAACTCTACTTGCCTCAATTAATTTATTTACAAAATAGGGATAATAATTGTACCAACCTCACAGGATTATTGTGATGTTTAAATATTTAGCATAGTGCTTGGCACTTAGAAGGTGCTATATAAGTCTTTATTGAAATCATCATCATTGTCATCACCATCACCATCATCATAATCATCAATATGCCTTTAATTAGTGGTGGTAAGATTAGAAAGAAAAAGTCAGATGTGAGAGATATCATGAGAAAACTTAACATGATTTTGTGACTAATTATATATCGGGCTCAAGAGAGAAGTTGGAGATGATTCTGAGATTTCAATTTGGGGTAAAGGGAAGATGATTAATAGAAATAAAGACACCAGTAGGAGATACTGGTGTGTGTGTGTGTGTGTGTGTGTGTGTGTGTGTGTGTGTATGTGGGGGGGTGTGGGGTATAAAATTATATACATATATATATATATATATAAAATTTTATTTATATTTACATATATAAATTTAGACATGAAGTTGAGGTGATTGTGGGCTGTCCCAGTCATCACTCACTAACACTCACTAACAATCACTACTAACAGCCTTCATGGTTTCAAAGAATAAGAATTCTGATTGGAAAGGCACCCTACATGTTATTTAGTTTAAGTTCCTCATTTTTACACATGAGGTAACTGTGAGACCCAGTTAAGCAATTTGCTCAAGATAACACTAATTTGTGGTAGAATTTCTGTTAGAAAAGATTCCTCCAGGCTCTTAATCCATTGCCCTTCAAGTTTAAATGGTCAGCAGGCATCTGGAGATAAATAACTGACACTTGAAAAAGCTGCCAGAAGTTAAGATAGAGATGTTTGTGTCACCTACTTAAAGGTCATCATTGAATCTTTGTGAATTGAGGTGATTTCTGAGAGAGAGAAGAAAAGATTGTTGAGCACCTAACCACGGGGGCTTGGCATTACGCTGTGGGGACAAGGAAGAAGAGGAAGCACTTAAAAGAGAGAGAAGTTGGTAGAGAAGTAAGAACCTATGGTAGTCACATGTCTTAGTTCCCATCCTCAAGTGTCCACATTGACTTGCATAAGCTGAATCCTGGGAACTCAGGATTAGTGTCTCCTCACTTTGATCAATTGGCCAATATACTGGAGTATGGAGAATATTTGAATATTTCACCTTCTGTCATCAGGAAAGGTTCTTAGGAATGATGACACCAACTCCATCCTTTAGGCCCAGTCTCTGTCTGTCTGTCTCTGTCTCTCTTCCCCAATATTCATTTTCTCTTTTCTTAATATCCTGTTTTCCATTTAATTTTCATTAGTCCCTTTGGTTTAGGAATTAATTCTTCCTGGGTTTGTACTTTTTTTTATTGTATTTTTCTCTTGGTTTGTTTTTCCTCTAAATGAATTAAAGTAGTTTTAGGACTGATCTTTTTGTGTCATTTCTAATCTTCCCTAGTGACTACTGGATGCCTGAATATATTATACCACATGAGGAGAACAAATAGTTTGCTATGTGGTATATCGTATTCATTAAAAAAATAATTTAATTATAAAGCAAACGAAATTGCAAAACTGATGTTACTAATGGCACCTCTTACCATTGAGTCCAACTGCCCTGATTTTTATCCAAAATAAGTCTTACAGAGCCAGAAAACATGGATGCAGAAACACCCAAAGAGTTCTACCATCCATCCTAAAACCAGGGAATCCAAGTAGGCAAAATTAGACAAAGATGTGTTCCATTCTTCCTTTGTTAACTTGCAGCACTGAAAAAAAAAAAGCCAGATTTCTATTGCCTGGCTATTCTTCAACATATAATATACTCGGTGTCAACAAAGATCAATTAATCAGTTGCCATAGATTTCCTAAGCAATTACAGGGACTGTGCTAAGTGCTGGGTGTAAAAAGAAAGAAGAGTCCCTGTCCTAATGGAGCTTATATTTTGAAGGGGAAGAGTATATTTATACAAATAGGTACATGCAAGATTCATACAGAATAAATATAAGGTAAATAAAGGGAAAGGAAATAGCATCTGGGAGAACTGAGAAAAGCCTCCTTGAAGAAAGTGCCATTTGAATTGAGACCTGAAGAAAGTCAAGGATTCTAAGAGACTAAGATTCTAAAAAGTAAGGAGGGAGAGCTTTCTAGACAAGGACAGCCAACTACAAAGGTCCAGAGATGGGAGAAGTGTTGTGTGTGAAGAATTCCAGATAAGTTTATGGATGGGCTATAGATTGAATTCTGGGGAGTAATGTGTGAGAACATGGGAAAAATAGAAAGGGCCTAGATGATGAAGAAACATAAATGTTAAGCCAAGGAATGTATATATGATCTTGGAAGTAATAGGGAGCCGCTGAAGTTTATGGAGTAGTGTTGTGCACAAAGGACCGAGACAGAAGATCCCCGAGATTAAATTTGAACTGGATTTTATTATTACCACAGGACTGTCAGGGTAACACCCAAATCAGACTGTGGGTTGGTGCAGACAGTGTGCCAGTTTTTAAAGAGATTCAACAGACAGGTTATGTAAGCCGAAACTACAATCAGTGATTGATTGGTCAGTGTACATTTGAATTTCCCACCAGCTCGAAGTTCACCATAGGCTGAGGGACAGGAAGCCTAGGATGAGGTGATTAGGAGGGCCCAGGGGATGTATCAGGATCAGGTGAGGAATGGAGACATATTGAGATCAGGTGATGATTAGGATAGGCCAAGGACATCCGGATCAGATGATTAGGAGGTGGGCAGGGGGACTAGGGATGACAGAGAATTTACCCTAGCCTGAAGTTCCTTCTCATTGATCAGCCGGGGGAGGGAAGGGTGGAGTTGTCTGCATACCGATCAATTAGGGGAAGGGGAGGTTGAGTTGTGTCCAACCGTAGGGGGCTGACAAGGTTATACTTGCACTTTAGGAAAATTACTTTGGTAGCTTTGTGGTTGTTGGGGAGAGAATCAGTACAGGGAGACCAATTAGGAAGCTATTATAGTAGTCTGAGGGAGGTGATGAGGGTATGACATAGAGTGGCACCTATGTGAGTGGAGAGCAGGGCCATATATACAAAATATATTTTGGTGAGAGAAACAATAAGATTTGGTACCATATGTGGTCGTTATTGGTTGTTTGTCCTTCTTTCTCAGAGAGGATCAATGACATCTGGAGAGCGATATCTTGACTTGTAAGCGAATTGGATATAAATGAGGCAGGGTTGTGTAAAACCATCAGCCTCATTCTCTTCTCCAGAGTCATCAAAAGTCCCGTGGCAAGACAGGTCAGGATGACTAGCAATTGCTTAAGGTGCAATGAGAGCTTGACCTTTATAAACTAAGGTCTTTTCTTGGTCTCACTTTGTCTGAGGCAATCCCATTCAGTAGTTACAGGTGAGGTAAGAATTAAGGTTAAAGATGGCTTACTTTGCCTTCATAAAAGAATCCATCAGGGAGGGGAAGATGCTTTGAGTTTCTGGCTGGAACAGAAACAATTTCTATTTACATTCACTCTTAGCCATCAAAACTCAAACTATGAGTAAGTGAAGCTTGGTCTGAGGCCCTTTATTGACCAATCAATGATAGCCAGAGTGAATTGGGTTTAAAGGCATAGTCAAGTAGCTCCATTTGACTCCCAGTGGGCTTTATCAAACTCTAGTTTCCCAGAGCTTTATTTCAAGAAATCATAAATGAAAACTACAGGAAACAATTGTCCCAGTTTTTTAAAAAATAGAATAAATAAGTAGAGGAAAAAAAATCTAGGCCCCCGAACCCCAAGATACCTTGTGAAGTATAAGCAATCAAAATTTATATTCTTTTGGACAGAGCACCCACCTATAAGGATATGACTACCCACATGGAGAGAGGAGGAGGTGAAAGAGGAGTAGGAGTAGGAGACAGAGGAGAAGGGAAGAAATAGCAGCATTATCCAACTGGATCTGGCCTGTTATATCCCACAGGAGGGCAGCTACTACTATACACAGATTGTTGTTCATCTTTCATTCTTGAAGAGGACCTATGATATCAGGAGGGTGATATCTTGACTTGCAAGTGAATTGAATTTAAAGGAGACAGAGCTGTGCAAAGTCATCAGCTCCACTCTCTCCTCCATAGTCATTGGAATCCAGTGGCAAATTTTGACCTTTATAAGCTAAAGTCTTCCCCAGGTCTCAGTTTGTCTGAATCAATACCCATTCAAGTAGTTACAGGTGAGATAAGAATTGAAGTAAAAGATGGTTTACTTTGCCCTCACGAAAGAATCCACCATATGTGTAATGAGTCAGAATGAAGAGTTGAGGGTAATATCAAGATTATAAACCTGGGTGAAAAGGAGGATGGTTATGCCCTCATCAATAATAGGCAGTGATAACTTCATGGATTCCTACACTGTCTCAGAGAAATCTTCTGAACTAAAGAAAGTTGTTCCTCATTTTTGGTTATGAAAATCAAGGTATTGGGTCAATTTCCTATAAATTATCATTTGTAAAGAATGACTTGGCTTCTGGGTAAAAATAAGTTTTCATTTGGGTTCAGGGAAAAGGGGTCAAATGAGTTAGTCTTTCAGACAGATAATGAGTTACATGGGGTGTGTCCAGTACTCTAGTTAGGGGTTGGTATGGAATATCAGCACATTTACTAAACTTTGCATTTTGATGGAACTCCTCCTTATCTTGACTTTCCATGTTACCATGACAAATATTTTGGTACTGGGTACCTTTTAATGGGCAGTTACACTATTTTAGGGGAAAACTAAAATGTAGGAGCCCTTCTGCTTCCTGGAATTTTTTTATTTAATGATGCTATTTTCTTCCTTTTAGACCCTAGTAAATACTAGGCCTTGATCAAAGACCCTAGTAGATGGGCTAGGTGTTGCCTATTAAAAATGCCCATATGTATCAACTGACACCAAAATTTACTTGGTTCTTTGAAATATTCTTCAATTCCTAGCCTTCTTTAACAGTAGCTGACTTCAGAAAAGCAGCTAGCATACCTTACAATAACAGTTTACATTTTTAGCATGAAAATAATTTTATTTTTTCATAACAACCTTGTCGGGTAGTTAGCACAATCAAATTCCAATCCTAATAAGATGATGAACTGCTGAGTCTTACCATATTCCTTGCTATTGCTCTACAAAGTCCACTGAATCTTATCTTCTGCCTTCCTCCATACTCTCCAGACCTTTAGGAATTTCCATCTGACCTGCTGTCACACTGTAAGAAAAGTCATATTCTTGGGCTTTGTCATATGTGTTCTACCTTCAGAACCATGGCATGTGTATATCTTCTTTGAAGCAGAACTATCCTGTACAGTATTTATTTTCTCCACTTACTCTAATTTGAACTGTTTGAAAACAGGGTTTGTCTTCTGTTGTGTTGGTATCCCCAGGTTTTTTTGTTGTTTGTTTTTGTTTCTTGTTTAGTTGTTTTCAGTTGTGTATGACTCTTTATGCCTCATTTAGGGTTTTCTTGGCAAAGATACTAGAGTGGTTTGCCATTTATTTCTCCAACTCATTTTACAGATGAGGCAATGCAGGCAAACAAAGTGAGTTGCCCGGGATCACACACCTACTAAGCATCTGAGGCCAGATTTGAACTCAGGAAGGGGAGGCTTCCTGACTCCAGGCCTGGTGTTCTATCCACTGGGCAACCTAACTGCGCTGTCCCCACACTTACCAAGTAATTTGAACATAATAAGCACTCAGTTCCTGTTTTTACATTCTATTCCATCTTGCCAATGAGGGGACTGAGGCTCAGAAGTGCTGAATTACTGCTGATAGTTGCATGACTAATATTATAAACCTTGGCCCCCTCCTGATTCCAAGTCTAGTGTCTTTTCTACTACACAAGGCTACCTAATCTTAAACATTGAACTCATGTGCATCTATCCCCTCTATAAAGAGTAGGTATGGGCAGATTTTGCCCAAGTTGGAAGGGATAGTAGTAATCATCTAGTATAATCCCTTCATTTTACACATGAGGAAACAGATATTCAGAGTGGTCAAGTCACTTATACAAGGTCATGCAGGCAGTGAGAGACAGAAGTGAGATTGAATGATAACACCTGCTTAGAAAACAGGGTTGTTGCAAAGATCAGTTGAAATAATGCACTTAAATACTTTGCAAACTTTCCAGGTCTCCTATACAAATGTCAATCAATTATTACTATATTGGTTACCAAACCTAGAAGCTTAAATCATAAGACAGGGTTAAATCAAGTTGGCTGTTTGAATGTGTCTTACAAATGGGGAGTTGGTAGAATCAGTGGTTTAGATTCCACCAAGGCTGAACCTTACTTAAAGTCTTGAGAATTTCAAATACTTATTCATGTACTCCACCCTTTTTAACCTTACAGAATATTTTGGGGTTGTTTATATGCAACTTGAATATGGATTCAAAAAACATGGAATTAAGAGATGTGGGTTCTTTTCCTAGATTCCACCTTGAATCACTACATAACTAACATTGACTTCTTGTTCAGTGATTCAGTTTCTGTTTCTATAGAAATGTGAATAGCAACATTTCCTACTATTTCCCTGACTTAATAGACCAAGAACCCAGGATGATGAATTAGGTGGAGCCTATAAAGCTCTCTAAGCCTTAAGGTTCAGGGTATTCCATAAATCATCTTTGTTTTCTCAGGGCCTAGCACAGTACCTTGTGCTTAGCAGGTATGTTTGTGTGTATGTGTGTGTGTGTGTGTATACACATATATACATATATACACACATGCATAAATACATGCATCTGTGTTTTTACACACATGTGTCTATTGAGTTGAATTTTTAAATTGAATAGAAAGTTGCATTTCTATGGGGCTTTAAGACAGATTAGAAGACCTCATGCTTAAAATGGGGAGCATGTTTGGTCTGGAATCTTGAAAGGAATTCTTCTTACATATTGGCATGCCAACAGTTAACATTTAAACTGGAATAATAATTGGGCAATACAGGAAGAGATGATTTAACTTTGGTAGTTGAGAGATACAGTGCCATCACAAAAAGGTATGGGCACCCACTAGGAGATGGGGGGTAATCTAGGATACTTAGTTCAGCAACATGCTATAGTGAAAAGATGGAGAAGGAAATTGCAAACCACTCCAGTATCTTTGTTTTTTATTTTTAAATTTTTATTTCTTTAAAATCAGAATTTATTTATTTTTAGTTTGCAACATTCATTTTCACAAGATTTTTGAGTTTCAGATTTTCTCCCCATTTCTCTGATATCCCCCCACCCTAAGATGGCATGTATCTTGATTACTCTTTCTCCCAGTCTGTCTTCCCTCCTATCACCCCCCTCCCTTTTATCCCTTTCCCCCTTACTTTCTTGTAGGGCAAGATAGATTTCTATAGCCCGTTGACTATATATCTCATTACTCAGTTGCATGTAAAAACAATTTTTTTTGACATTTGTTTTTAAAAACTTTGAGTTCCATATTCTCTCCCTTCATCTCTCCCAACACACTCCATTGGGAAGACAAAACAATTCAATCTAGATTATACATGTATAGTTTTGCAAAATATTTCTATGATAGTCATATTGTGGAAGACTAACTATATTTCCCTCCATCCTATCACCCCCATTCTATTTTCTTCTTTGACCCTGTCCCTTTTCAAAAGTGTTTGCTTCTGACTACTCCCTCTCCTTATCTGTCCTCCCTTCTATCATTCTCCCCCCATCCCTTTCCCTCTTACTTTACTGTAGGGTAAGATACACAATTGAGTGCATATTTTATTCCCTCCTAAAGCCAAATCCAATGAGAGTAAGGTTGAGTTATTCCCTTTCATCTCACCCCCCTCTTCCCCTCTATTGTAACAGTTTTTTCTTGACTCTTTTATAGAGATAATTTACCTATTTTTAACTCTCCCTTTCTCCTTCTCCCATATATTCCTCTTTTACCCCTTAATTTTATTTTTAGATATCATCCCTTCATGTTCAATTAAACCTGTGCCTTCAGTCTATATATACATAATTGCATATATACATGCATGCATATGCGTGCATGTGCATGCACACACACACACACACACATTTACGTGTATTCCCTTCAACTACCCTAATACTGAGAAAAATCTCACTAGTTACCAATATCATCTTTCCATGTAAGAATGTAAACAGTTCAACTTTAATAAGTCCATTATGATTTTCTCTTTCCTGTTTACCTTTTCATGTATTTGAAAGTCAAATTTTCTGTTCAGCTCTGGTCTTTTCATCAGGAATTCTTCAAAATCCTCTATTTCATTGAATGTACACATTTTCATCTGAAGTATTATATTCAATTTTGCTAGGAAGGTGATTTTTGGTTTTAATCCTCACTCCTCTGACCTTCGGAATATCATATTCCAAGCCCTCTGATCCCTTAATGTAAAAGCTGCTAGATCTTGTGTTATCCTGATTGTGTTTGCACAATATTCAAATTGTTTCTTTCTGGCTGCTTGCAATATTTTCTCCTTGACCTGGGAACTCTGGAATTTGGCTACAATATTCTTAGGAGTTTTTGGTTTATGACCTTTTTCAAGAAGCAATGGGTGGATTCTTTCAATTTCTTTTTTACTCTCTGGTTCTAGAATATCAGGGCAGTTTTCCCTGATAATTTCTAGAAAGATGATGTCTTGGCTCTTTTTGACCATGTCCTTCAGGTAGTCCAATAATTTTGAAATTATCTCTCCTTGATCTGTTTTCCTGGACAGTGGTTTTTCCAATGAGATATTTCACATTGTCTTCTATTTTTTCATTCTTTTGGTTATGTTTTATAATTTTTGATTTCTCATAAAGTCTTTAGCTTCCCATTTGCTCCATTCTAATTTTTAAGGAATTATTTTCTTCAGTGAACTTTTGGATTTCCATTTCCATTTGGCCAGTTTTGATTTTTAAAGCATTCTTGTACTCATTGGCTTTTTGGACCTCTTTTGCACTTGGGTTAATCTCTTTTTTAAGGTGTTATTTTCTTTAGTATTTTTTGGGGGGGTCTTTAGCAAGCTATTGACTTGTTTTTTGTCATTTTCTTGCATCATTCTCATTTCTCTTTTCAATTTTTCCCCTACTTCTCTTACTTGATTTTCAAAATCCTTTTTGAGCTCCTTCATGGTCTGCGACCAATTCATACTTTTCTTGGAGGCTTTGAATATAGGAGCTTAGGCTTTGTTGTCTTTTTCTGGTTGTATGTTTTGATTTTCCTTGTCACCAAAGTAAGATTCTATAGTCTGATATTTTTTAATGCTGTTTGCTCATATTCCCAGTTAATTACTTGACTTTTGAGCTCTTTGTCAAGGTAGGACTCTGCTTTCAGAGTGGAGAGTACTCTGTCCCAATTTTCAGGAGCAGCTGTTTTCAGAGCTACTTCTAGGCACCTGTAAATTTTTAGTTCTTCTAAGGTGGTATGATTAAAGGAGCGGTTTTTCCTCCTCTCCTGGCCTGTAATCTGGTCACAGGTGACCACAAGCACTCTTTTCTGTCTTGGACCTGTGAGGAGGACTCTTTCTCCACAGCTGCCACAAACTCTGCTAGGCCAGCACTCCTCTTTACCCCAGGACTGCCACCCAAGACTTCGACACAGATCCAAGCAAGGCAAAGCAAGAGAATCCTGCCTCAGCACCAACAAAGAGATCCCTGCAATTACTCTCTAATCAGTCACTTGATTCCCTCCACCATCTGTGAGTCTGGAGCTCACAAAGCAGCCACTGCTGCTGCCGCCACCACCACCACCTTTGCTGTGGAGGTGGGGCTGGACCACTTTCTTCTCTCACCCAGATCTGACAAAGTTTCCTCACTGACCTTCTACTTTGTCTTTGGTATTTGTGTGTTGAAAGCCTGGAAACTGCCACAACTCTGGCCTGGTCTGTGCTGGCATGGGCAGTGCTGGACTGTGCTCTACTCCCAACTCGGTGTGGTAGACCCTTCCTGTTAACCTTCCCGACTCTATTGGGTTGAAAATGGGTTTCACTCTGTCATTTTGTGGGTTATGTAGCTCTGGAGTTTGTTTAGAGTCATTTTTTTACAGAAATTTGGAGGGGCTTAGGGAAGAGCTCTAGCAAGCTAGTCCCTGCTTTTGCTCCACCATCTTGGCTCCACCCCATTCCAGTATCTTTGCCAAGAAAACCCCAAAATGGGGTCATAGAGAGTCATACATGACTGAAGCAATTCCACAATAGCATAATGAAAAAAAATATTGATTTTTAAATTGGAGGACTTGGGTTCAAAGTTTATTTCTGTCATTTAGTACTTGTGTGGCATTGGGAAAGTCTTTATACCTCTTGGGCCTCAGTTTTTTTCATCTGTAAAGTGAAGGAACTGGCTTTCAAAGTCCTTTCTAGATTTAAATATATGATCCTATGATCTTATGACTGGGAAAGGATATGGGCTAGGCATATTTTGATAGTGGGGGTGGTCAGAGAGAAGGTCATGGATGGGCAATCCACATATTCCATTGAGTTCCATATGTTGTGAAGAGAACATAAGGGAAATCTTTAACACATTGGGTGGATTCTGTATGGTGGATTTGTAGGAGGATGACATGAACAAGAGTCTCTCTTATAGAATGGGAAGGCATTGATGGATTGCAATCAGCATTGTTGGAGGGGATTCCAGGTCAGTCCTACTAGGGATGCTTTACAATATTGGAGTCAGGAAGTGGCAAGACATGAGGATCTTATTCAAAAGGTTAATTCCAGTAGTCACTTGTTTTCCTAGAAATGTCTGACCATTCCATTTTTATTCCCAGATAAGGAACTTATAACAGGAATGCCACTGGATTGCTCCTGATCTAGTTCCCAATGACTGCTCTATTATGACACAATACCTGCACCTCTCTTTTCTATCTCTAGCTTCTTAACCCTTGTAACTTCATTTTCTCCACTTCTCACTTTAAAATTCCATTCCTCTTCTTTTTTGCTTCCTCACCAGTTTATGTCTAAAATCTACTGATGATAGTATTTATGGGAACTGCTAATCTCACTGATGACATTTGTGGCTAAAGAGGTCATTAACTACTCTCTCAGTTCTTCATTCCTTCTGTAGCTGCTTCTGACCAGTGAAGGTCCACATTGCCCTATTTCTTGAGAGGAAGCTGTGTCAATATGTTCTTGAATGCAGGGACCCCATCTTTAAGCCTCAGTTGTCTTTAGTGACCAATGCAAAATGAGATATATGGAAAAGTCTTTAGTAAATAATAAATCTTTAGCAATATCTCAAACACAATTCTCTTCTTTATAAGATGAGAACATTTCTTGGATGTTTCAATCCTCTATGGATAGGCCAAAAACAAAAAAAAGTGAGTGGCAGAAATGAGAAGGTGGAAGGAGATTTGGTGGGTTTTGTTTTCCTCTAGTAGAAGGCCTCTCTGGAATTATTTAGCCAACATTTTCATTGGCAGCATTCAACAAAGCCATTAGAACTATTAAGTGAATGTATTGTTTTGAGTTTTCTTTGGCTCAACCATCCCTATTATTTAGGGAAACAGAATTGCATATTTGCAGAGAAGAGGGTAGATGGAATGCCAACAAGCCCAAACCCTTTAGTATGGGTATATTGTGGACAAATAAGACTAAAGGTTGAGAGAGGAGCAGAGAATTCCTATCCTCCTTACATATTCATTTGTGCCAAGTGCAATATTGGAGCTGATCAAATCCTGGTATTTTTCTCTTTCTTTTTGGTTAAAAAGCAATAAGAGCTTTGCAAAAACTCCCCCAATTAATTATCCACTGGCCTTTTTATATCTGGCAAAGGAGCATTTTTAGAATGTCGGCCCAGGAGCAGAGGGCTCCGATCTGGAAAAACCAATCTTTCTGGACTTTAGGGTCTAAAAATAAACCTGGATTTGAAAAATCTATTTTTCAAAGTAGAGGGAGTCAAATAAGAAATATTGAATAGAAAAATGCTTTTCTGATAGATCCTGGATTTGGAAATTATGATTTCTTTTGAAAATAGATGACATTGGGCAAAAATTTGTCACCTTTATTGTCAAAGGGTTGAATTGAGAACAATGCAGAGTGAAACTATAAAACAGTTGATCCTTTTTTCTCTTCACTATCTGTGTGGTCTGGCACAAGACATTTTAACTTAAAGGGACCCAGTTTCCTCTTCTGTAAAATGGCAGGAAGTTATGACAGAGGAGATTCAACTACATTTTCTCTACCACTTCTAAATAGATGGTTCATTGATTGATCTCTTTAAAATTTTATTTTTATTTTTTAGTGTCTTCAGATATTAATGGCTAAGTCATCCCTGGGGTTTGTATTCTGTAGTTGAGTCTGAGTTCTAAGAAATTGAAGATACCTCAACAGGTCATTTAGTTTTTTCCTCTTGCCTTGTCTATTGTTATTGGCTCTTGATGCTTGCTTGCATTCAGTCTTATGGGTATGGGTAATTACATGATGAAGTGGACTTTTCATTGGTTTGCCTAGGTAGATAGCTTGATATAGGATACATATGCCAGAGAGCAGTCTTGCTTCCCTTCATCCTTGAAGACAAGTCTAGTTCTGAGTTTGTAGTACAGTAGGTTCATGCTATCTCTGCTGTTTTGGGTGACAGAAACAGTTATTAGGTTGCTCAAGGTGCTTGAATATTTATCAGGGTGAAGGGGCTTGGGTCAATTCCTGTGGTAAATCCAAGAGTAGGACAAAGTGAGTTCAAATACTCAGGTCATCCTTGTAGCTATTCCCATCTCTCCCAAATACCAGATAAGACATTGACAAAATTGCAAAGTAGGAAATGTTTATTTTTCTGCCTCCATATTCCTTCCTTTTCTCTTATCCCCTAAATACATCTGATTAAAAGCAATCTTTCAAAAATGGTTTTAGAAGGTAAACTTTTTTTTTTAAAGCAGTTGGGGTTAAGTAACTTGCTCAAGGTTACATGGCCAGTCATTATTTATGTGCAGGTGCTCATTTTCTGAGGCCGGTTTCCATCTCGGGTCATCCCAACTCCGAGGCCGGCGCTCTTACTCATTGCGCCACCTAGCTGCCCCAGAAGGTAAACTTCTTGAGGTCAGTTTTTTTTTTTGTTGTTGTTGTTTGTTTGTTTGGTCTTTTGCTTTCCTAGTGCCCAGCATAGTGCCTGGCACAGAGTAACAAATAGCTTCCTTCAAGATTCAGCTAAAGTCACATATTCTGCAAGAAGCCTTTGTTAGTCCTCTTTAATCATAGGGACTTCCCTCTTGGACAACTTCTAATTCATCCTGTCTAAATCTTATTTGAACAAAGTTGTTTGGATGTTGTCTCTGCCATTAGTGTGAGTTCCTTGAGAGCAGGAACTATCTTTTTTGCCTTTCTTTTTATCCCCAGTTCTTAGCATAGTGTTTGACACATAGTAGGCATTAAAAAAAAGCTAGTTGACTGATTTAATAAATGCTTGTTGATTGGGTGGCAGATGAGGTTTGATGTATTGATTCTCTCAGATGCAAGGTCATCAAAGTCATAAGCCACATGAATCTTTTTCTAATTTTGTTAGTGTAGATGGCAGCTAAGGAGGAACAGATACGTACTTGGCCTAAAATTAAAAAAAAATTAAAAAAAATCCCCCCCCCAAAAAAAACCCCAATAAACAAAACAAAACTGGTAGACCAGTTGCCTACTTTGCCTGTGCAGAAACCTGACCAGGTTGTTATCCTTTGGCCTAGGGGTCAGGTCCAAGTCCCCCAGGAACCATTAGAGATTTTCTAATCCTACTGTGATTTTTTTTTTTTCCATCATCATCTGGACTAGATCAAGATTGGTCTATGGGAGTGGCAAGTTGGGTTAGGAAGAGAAGATGGAGGACTTACCCTGAAATAGTTTATGATTATAATATCTTATTTGTTTGATTCTTTCTTGAAAATGTCTCTGAGAAGTGATCATCCAACTTCTTCCTGAAGACCTCCAAGGGAAGAATAAGCCATTACCTCTGAAGACAACCCATTTCCATTTGGGACATTTCTAATTCTTAGAAAGTTTATATTTCTTCAAGCCTAAATATGAATTCCAGATGGCTACTAATTATTTTCTTATTGTAAAATCCTGTGTCCTTTTCTCAGTCCTTATCCTGGACAATTCCAACATTTGACACTGTTGACTCTCTCTTCCTTGTTGCTGCTTTTTCCCCTGTTGCCTACTACTTAGGATCCTTTTTTTCCCCGTTACGACTCTCACCGTTCCTTCCCTATTTCTCTTGGTTCCTTATCTTCCTTTTCCCTTCCTGCTAAACTTTTGTCTCCGAGACTCTCCCCTTGACCTGCTTCTCTTGTTTTTCTACAACCTTTCTTTTGATAGTCTCATTTACTCCTACTTTAATTACTACCTCTATATGGATACACCTTAAATCTATATCTTCACTCAAATGAGACATTTATAAAGCACTTAGCAAAGTGCCTGGCCTGTAGTAGGTGCTATATACATGTTTATTCTTTTCCTTATGCTCTCTAGTTATTTCCCCAGAGTTGTAGTCTCATATTTTCAACTAGTTTCTGGGTATTTCCACCTATGTGTCCTACTTGAACTTAAAATTTGTTCTAAGAGAGCTCTAACTTTACTGCCCCAAACCCCTCATAAATTACCCCCCTCCAACATTTCTAGTCTTCTTTTTTTTTGCTTTTTGGAGGGCAATTGGGATTAAGTAACTTACCCAAGGTCACACGGCTAGGTTTTTGTTTGTGTGTGCGTTAAGTGTCTGAGGCCAGATGGAACTCAGGTCCTTCTGACTCCAGGGCCGATGCCCTACTCACTGCGCCACCTAGCCACCCCATTTCTAGTCTTCTTATAGCTTGCCTCCTTGTTATCCCTTGAACAAGACACTCAATCTCTCACCTGCAAGGTTTGGGTTTTAGTTTTTTGCTGGCTGTCCCCCATTCATTGAATGTTTTCTCTCCTTATCTCATCCTCTTACCTTCCCTGACTTTTTAGAATTTCAAGATAAAAAGGAAGACTTTCTGAATTCTCCTTAGTTTTAGTGCCTTCCTCCTTCTGATTAATTCTAATTTATCCTATAATAACTTGTTTGTTGGCATGTTGTCTCCCTCCATTAGGCATTGGGCTCCTCAAACGCAGGGGCTGATTCTGCTTTCTTTGCATCACTAGTGTCTGGCACATTGTAGGCACTTAATAAATGTTTATTGACAGACTGACAAATTATAAGGAGTTATGGAATTCCTTAGGGTCTGCATTGGAAATGGAGAGGAAAGAGACATTGATTTATTGTGGTGACCTTTCCACTTTTTCATCTATGGCTTATATCCATAAGATATGATATGTCTAGATATTTCTGATTTCACCTGTTATTGTTGTTTTTTGCTGTTCCATTATTTCATTCATGTCCAATTCTTTGTTACTCCATTTGTAGATTTCTTGACAAAGATACTGGAGTGGTTTGCTATTTCCCTTTCCAGCTCATTTTACTGATGAGGAAACTGATACAAGTTAAGAGTTAAGTGAATTGCCCTGAGTCACACAGCTAGTAAGTGTCTGAGGCTAGATTTGAGCTTGGGAAGATTAATACTCCTTACTCCAGACCTAGTGCTCCATTCACTGCATCACCCAGCTGTCCTTCCCCTCTTATTACCTTGTGCAAATTCACTTGTCTCTTTTTTGAGGAGGGAGAATCCAGGTCCAACACAATGAAGAGATGCCAAATTATTTTCTCTTCCTTTGCAAATAATCTACTGCTCTTGGGTGGGAGCTTGCCCTAAGTGAGCATCTTTGGTATAGTGCATCTTATCGAAGATCTTAGGATCTTCTATATGGCACCCTGAGTGAATGTGGATGCCACAGTATGTCTATAGCAAAGTGGAGAGAGAGGAGTCTCTCTCTAGGGTGCTTAGGCCTACTGTAGAGTGGGAAACCCATGTTGGGATGGAATGTACATGGTAAACACTGTGAGACCTCAAGGATCTGACTCATCTTTAGGCCATACTAGGAACACTTGGCTCAGTAATACTCCTCAGATTTGGTTTTAGAGCAGAAAGATCAGGATGGGGCTGAAGGGAGAAATCAAGAGAATGAAGTAGCTTACATAGGTCATTGTAGATCATCTCTTCATGGAATGGGAAGCAGTGGTAAAAATTAATTCACCAGCATGTTACTTTATCCCTAGAGGGTAGGATATGTGTGTGTGTGTGTGTGTATGTAGAATTCCTTCTCCTCAGCTATCACAACACATAGAACTGTCAGATGGAGGAGGATGGTCTGGCCTTCTCCTGGAAAAGCATCCAAGTTTATAAACAGTAATGTAAAAAACCAACAGAAGTGTCCTTTCAAAAGCTTAGTTCCAGCAGCAGACTTTTGCACGAACATTTGCATGTGGTTTGTGGATGGGGCCATCTGGGCTTGTGTGTTAAGGACTTATCAAGGTGGAAGGGTGAAACTTGGAGCCTTCTAATCCTAAAGGCATGATGTTAATAGGATTCTGGCAGGATATTCTCTGAGATGTATTAGACAGCTGTGTGCACCACTGGAAACTCTTAGATGCACATGATGCATCTGGATTTCCCTGCCTGTCTTTTCTTAATCATTAATGCAATTTCTCCTGGTGAAGATTATTCAACTATTGCTGTATTTATTATCATGCTAACTTCATTGCTTATTTTGTTCCATCAGAAAGGATGTCATATATATCACAATCTCATGAAGTCTACAGTGGAGTCTTTAACAATATGAATTTAGTATTCATAAAAATGAGAGCAAAAGTCACTGTCAGGCTCAAGTATAAAGGTATTTATAAATTTCTCCATTTCTGGTCCAGAACTCAAGGATATTCAATGTATACACCTAAAATTAGGTTAGGCAAATTGCAGTGTGAACAAAAATTCTTAGTGAATTTTAAAGTTTTCTAAGAATAAAAATTTTTGATATACCTTATATTTGTTATGAGGGATGGCTTTGGGGTAGGTGGAGGGAGGAAGAAATGGATATAAGGGGAAATCTAAATGATATAAAAACAGAAGATATCAATATATCTCTATTAAAATTAGGTAATGTTTAACACCAGTTTATTATTACACCAGGAATAATTCAACAAGATTCACGATGAAATGGATATTGAGATAAAAATACCAATTCTTTTTTTTTTTTGGAGGGGGGAAAGCAAGACAATTGGGGTTAAGTGACTTGCCCAAGGTTTCATAGCTACTAAGTGTGTCAAGTGTCTGAGGTTGGATTTGAACTCAGGTCGTTCTGAATCCAATGCCCTATTCACTGTGCCACTTAGCTGCCTTAGAAAGTGCTCCCTCTCCCTCGGGGTTACTGGTATTTACCTTAAAGAAGAAGTCCCTTTTGGTGTATTGAATTTCTAATGCTAGAATGGGAAAAGACCTTGCCAATGGATTAATTGTATTTAACTTAAAATATATTAAGCACTTATTGTGCCTAGAACAGTGTGCATGACATGGGGAAAAGGAAAATAAAAAACAATTTAGATAAATTCCTGTAGTTTGGAATTTTTCTTCTAGCAAAGGAGAAAATCCAGACATAGCTAATTACAATATATAACAACAGTACAGGAAATATTTTTTTTTTTTTTTTTAAGCAATTGGGGTTAAGTGACTTGCTCAAGGTTACACGGATAGTCATTATTTATGCGTGGGTGCTCATTTTCTGAGGCCGGATTTGATCTCAGGTCATCCCAACTCCGAGGCCGGCGCTCTTACTCACTGCGCCACCTAGCCGCCCCTTTTAGGGCAATTGGGGTTAAGTAACTTGCCCAAGGTCACACAGCTAGGTTTTTGTTTGTGTGGGTTAAGTGTCTGAGGCCGGATCCGAACTCAGGTCCTTCTGACTCCAGGGCCGGCGCTCTACTCACTGCGCCACCTAGGCGCCCCACAGGAAATCTTGAAGCGCTCTCTCTCTCTCTCTCTCTCTCTCTCTCTCTCTCTCTCTCTCTATATATATATATATATACACATATATATCTAGCTTTATTATTATTTGAGTCTATTCCTCAGTTTCTTCATCTGTAAAATAAGGGATTGGGACTCCATCTCCTCTAAAGTCCTTTCCAGCTATTATCAAATCCCACCTCAAACATTTTCTCACTATGTGACCCTGGGCCAATTACAAACTTCTCTCCAACTCTGATTCCTTATCTGTAAGATAGGGAAATTAATAACACCTACTGTGTGGTGCTGTTATGGGAATCAAATGAGATAATACATGTCAAACACTTTGCAAACCTTAGTGCTATGTAATTGCTAAATATTGTTGTTGTTGTGGTTGTCATTGTTATAATTCTATGATCTCTAGTGAGAGGGAATTTTTAAACCCCACATCAGACCATCCCACCTTAGGATAGTTCTGATTGTTAGTCAGTGCTTTCCCCTATACAAAAGCTGAATTATTAGCCTCTCTGAAACCCCAACCTCTTCAGGAATGAGCAGAACATGTCCAAGCTTTTCTCCAAATGCTAGCCCTTCAAAATATTTGAAGACATCCATCATGTCCCTTTCAAGTATTCTTTACACCTAGGCCCTGGGATGGTCAAACTGGGTTGTCTTGGACTCCTCACTAGGCACAGGGCATGGTAAATGTTTGAAAGTCTGCCTCTGGCAATGTTCCATAGACAGATGTAAATGATTATGAACTGTCAATTATTCTGTATTAACTATAAAAGAACATTGGAGAGTTGATATGGTATGGTTGTTCTTTGGCCTTATACTTTCTGATAATTTATAGAAGGCTCTGTTGGAAAAAAAATCATATTTCAAGGAAATTTTGTATTTCCGCTCTTAAGCAATGGAAGAGTATTAATTCCTGGAGACGGCATAAAGTGAGCAACATGAAAAAAGGACCAAAATAATCAGTGACTTCATCTGCTTTTGCTGTCAGCTGGGAACATATCAAGCTTGTTCCAGTTTTCTACCAGGGCCACTTGGGGAGCTCTCCACAACACTATGATCAGCCTTCAGGGAAAAACCTCCTATTTTTAAATTCCAATGTGATATTTTTGGAATTACATATCACATCCCTACCCACGCCTCCAGAAGTCAAGATCGTGGTGTTTTGCCAAGGACTTACTTTGTCTTAAGATGGTCAGTGTACAGAATCTACTCAGATAAAATTATGTTTGGGATCCGACCATATCAGAGACTACATCTTATGTAAATTTTATTCCTACTATTCAACCCTTTCAAAGGTGGTATTAGTCCTTGATAAGAAAAGGGAGCTTTTGTTCAGAGCTAACAGCAGAATCCCATATTCGCCTTCTTGCCCTCAAAGTTGCATCAATTTTGCCAAATCTACATAATTACTCAAACCTCTTTCTCCATTCATTCACTTATTATTACAATGAATTATTTCACAATTAAATATGCAGTATATGAGACATAGAGCTGACAATTGTGAGAGATACAAAGGCGTGAGACTTGCCCTTCAATAACATAGCCATATTAAGGAGATAGCCAAATAAGTATAATAAAGGTAGTTGCCATGTTAAAGGTTCAGTAATTCAGAAGGAGAGAGAAATCATATCAAGAAGACTGTAGAGTGGGATGGGCATTTCTATGGCATGGTATAGTAGAAGGCATGATTTCACATGGGCCTGCAGATCTATTGTGTATGGTTTACTATTCCTTTTAGGTGTATGATAAAATTATTATGTAAAAAAATGATGAAGGCTTTGAATTCTCTTTGAAAAAAGAGAATTTTGACAAATGAAGGGCCATAGCATGAGCAAAGCAATGGAGGCCAGAATATGCAAGACAGATTTGGAGTTGGGGTATAGACCAACTTGGCTAAGACTGAGGATCCATGAAGGTGTATAATGGGAGATAAGATTGGAAAGTAGATGAGAAGGAAATTGTGGAGGGTCTATAATGCCAAGTTAAGGAATTAGGATTTTATCCTTATAGGTAGTAATATTTTTTTTTTCAGCAGGATATCGCATGATGAAACTGGCATTTTAGGAATATCTATCTGGTGTTAATATAGATTAAATCAGAAGAATGACAGAGATGCCGATGAAGTCCAATATTATAGCCTAGGAGTGAGGTAATAAGAGGGTGGATTTGAGTGCTTATAGTGAAAATATAAAAGAAAGACAGATGCAAAGACATTGGGAAAAAAGACTTGATAGCCCCTGGGAGCCAGATATAGAGTGAAGGAAAGAGAGATAAACATCAAAGATAACTGTGACTTAATAGAACAAAGAGAGTTTTATTATGAGAAATATGGAAATTTGAAGGAAAAGTTTTATTTATATTTTTTTAGGGGTTAGGGATAAAGAATTCATCATTTGTCACATTAAGTTTAAGAAGTCAGAAGGTTACCTGTTTAAAATGTCCAGCAGTCACTTGGAAATGCAAGAATTAAACTCAGGAAATAAAGATATAGACTGGCAAGTAGTTTGTGTAGACATTATTGGTGTGAGTCAGGATTAGAATTCAGGTACTTAGATTCAGTTTAGTGTTTTTACCACTGTATCATCCTGGAGGTTGCTCCCTCTTGGAGCTTAAATTCTTAACACAGAGGATATTTGGCATATATGAATTTGTAATAGTGTTGAATAATTAGGTAATTATAATAAAGGATGACCATAGCAAGAGGGTTAGAAATGTACAAAGGATAAGGGAAATATAAAGTTATTTCTAACTGAGAGGATTAGGAAAGGGCCTTGAAGGATGGGTAGAATTTCATAAAAGTGGAAATAGATATTGGGGTGATAATATAGGTCATGAACTCTTCTATCTATAGTTATGATATCATTCCATTCTCCTTCATTTGTTTATAAAGTTCTTATTGTTGTTCAGTCATGTCTGACTCTTGGGTTTTTAAAAAAAATTAAATTTACCTATTATTTATTTATTTATGGAATAAAACAAGCACTTCCATAACAGTACAACAAAAAAAGATGATTGCACAGGGAACTGCAAACCCACTATATACAACATGCTATTCCCTTTATACATATATTTGAATATATAAATTTATTCATACAAATATAACATATATTACATAATACATGTATGTATAAATGTATAATAAAGTTATCATGTAAATTTATTTTTTGTCTTTTTTTTCCCTTCTCACACCACTCCCCCAGGATGGCTGACATTAGACACAAATATGTATGTATGTATGTATGTGCATATACGTAAAATCATTCTATATATACTTCTGTTTATCAGTTCTTTCTCTGAATGCAGATAGTACCTTTCTTCATATGTCCTTTGTGACTAATTTGGGTATTTATAATTGTAAAAATGATTTATTTATAGAATGTATGTTTGACACTGAACATTTTACAGAGCTATATAGGAGAATAGTAATCACCACATTTGGTCAATCTTAAGTTCTTTATATATGGTGTCTACCTTGTGCATTCCTCCCCCAGTCAGAATGTAAGCTCCTTGAGGTAAAGAATATTTTGTGAAAATACTTTGAAAAGAATTATAAGACTGGACTTAGATACTTAAAAAAGAAAAGCAAGCCACACATAATAGAGAACTTCAGTGTCAAATGCAATCCCTTTTCTATCTACTATGTATATAAAAATACTCATTCTATTTGGAGGTGGTTAAATTTGGAATAAAATTTTTTGCAATACTTTTAAAAGATCTGTAACCATGTAAACTATTGTTGTTATTCATAGATAATCACTGATGGATATTTTCATCAGAACAGAGAGAATTTTTGGGGGTAGAGACAAGTTCCACTTCTTTTCCCTTTTCCAAAAGGAAAAAAGAGAAACATTATATGTCAGACTTGCAAAAAGCCACTTGCTTATTCTCTTAAGTACAGTCTCTGATATTTGGGACTAGTTTTTCTAAGGCTCCAGATTTCCCAGGATGCATTTCCCTTCAATTTATTAAATTATTTATTTTTAGTTTTCAACCTTTACTTCCATAAGTTTTAAATCTTCTCCCCTTCCCTCTCTCTCCCTCCCCAAGATGGCATACAATCTGATATGGGTCCTATACATACATTCCTATTAAACACATTTTCATATTAGTTATGTTGCATAGAAGAATTATAACAAATGGGAAAAACCTTGAGAAAGAAAACAAAAACAAAATAAAACAAAACAAAAAAGAAAATAGTATGCTTTGTTCTGCATTCCGACTCTATAGTTCTTTCTCTGGATGTGGCTGGCATTTTTCATCTTGTATCCTTTAGGATTGTTTTAGGTCCTTGCATTGCTGAGAAGGGCTAAGTCTATCAAAATCAGTCCTCAGACACTGTGGCTGTTACTATGTACAGTGTTCTTCTGGTTCTGCTCCCCTCACTCAATATCAGTTCATATAAGTCTTTCCAGGTTTCTCTGAAGTCTACCTGTTCATCATTTCTTATAGCACAATAGTATTCCATTACATTCATATACCACAACTCATTTAGCCATCCCCAATTGGTGGGCATCCCCTTGATTTCCAGTTCTTGGTCACCACAAAAAGAACTGCTATAAATATTTTGGTACATGTGGGTCCATGTTTGACTCTTTGTGACCCCATTTGAGATTTTCTTGGCAAAGATATTAGAGTGTTTTGCCATTTCCTTCTTTAGCTCATTTTACAGATGAGGAACTGAGGCAAACAGGTTTAAGTGACTTGCCCAGGGTCACATAGATAGTAAGTGTCTGAGGCCAGATCAGGAAGATGAATCCCCTGACTCTCAGCCAGGTGCACTATCCTAACTGCCCCCATATAAGTACTAGCTATCATTATTATTTTTAACTGGACAAAAAGATCTGAGAATAATCTGCCTAGAAATGATAATTAATTCCATCAGAACTGATGAGATCACCAAACAAAACTGTATAGAAAGAGTTAAATAGGACAGAGCCCACAAATGGTGGATGAAGTTGCTGGATGAAGATCTAGCAAAGGAGAGAGGGAGTAGTCAATGAGCCCAGCTGACTAGAATAGGGTGTATAAAAATGAGAATAAAGGCCAATCTTGAGAAGTGTTAGCTAATTAATGCAGTTCTTTTTCATAATTTTCTTAGGGTTCACAAATCAGTCCCTGTCCTTTGTCTATTATGTTTCTGCACATTTCCATAGACTGTTGTCTCCTTTGGTCAGAGAAAATGTCAAGTTTTATTCTTATTTTATACTCCTGCCCACCCTTCTTCCTAACTTTCCTATTGCTGTCTGTGGCATCATTAGCCTTTCCCATCCCAGAAGTCAACCCTTACTTACTCTCTCTACCTTATATCCAATCATTTGTCAAATCTTGTCATTTTTACTTCTATGATATCTCTCTGGTTTATCCGATTCTTTCTATACATATGGCCACAACCATATTTGAGGACTTCAATCATTGTCATTTGGACTATAGCAATAGTATCCTTATTCGTGTCCCTGCCTCCTGTCACCTTCTATTCCAATCTGTCTTCCTCAAAACTTCCAAAGTGACATTCTTAAGGTACAGGTCTGTTCATGTCACTTCCCTACTCATTGAACTAAAGTGACCTCCTATTGTGTCTAGGACAAAAGTATCAATTATGATATTTCCCATTTAAAAGCCAATCACAGTCTTGTTCCAATCTACCTTTCTAGACTTATTACACATTCTTCTTCTTCACACACTTTATATTCTAGCCAAACTGGCATACCTGCTGTTCACCCTACATGGCATTCCTTCTCAATTCTCCATGACTTTGAACAGGTTGCACCTGTATCAGGAGTGTACTCTCTCCTTATGTCTACTCCTTAGAACTCCTAGTTTCCTTTAAAGCCAGGCTCAGGCATCACCTCCTGTAGGATACCTTTCCATGTCTCCTCAGCTGCTAGTGCCTAATCACCAGCCCATGAAATCATCTTGTATTTGAGTTCCAAATTCTACATAAACAAACAGGTAATGGATGTTGACTGTTTATGTTTTGATTGACAGAGCTGTGTGGTCTGAGAGAGGGCTCTACAGATTTTGCAGGAAGGGTAGGCAGACCTAACGTGGACACTACTCATTCCTTCCTTGCTTAGCAGTCTCAGCATCAGTGCTTAAAATAAACCACAGTTTTGTTCCAGCCAGCCAATTAATGGATTTACTCCCCCTCCCCTGCTTTTCTACTTCCTCACTATTTATGGTTGCTGTCTTTGTTCCTTATCATAGACAATAAAAATTATAATGCAGCTCTATCTCACTGGCATGTAGGAATCTTAGTACACAACACCCAGCTTACCATGAATGTGTTACAGACACTTTAGAAGGAAAAAAATTATGTTGGCTAAAGAGGAGGGAGAGAGAGGAGGGTAAAGGAATGATTGGCTGGGGAGATGAGATGAGTAGACACCGCTAATTAGGTTTGTGGTAGGGCAGGAGACTTCTCTGAGGGTACTCAAGGGAAAATAGCGGAACTGCTGGGGATGAGGGAAGACATTACTGTGGCAGCCAAGACTGGTAAATGACAGACAGAGATACCAGTAATATGCAAGCAAAGAAGGCTAAGGGCCAGGGAATGCTGGGAATGGGATGAGTGGGGATGGAGATGGGAAGGAGTGATGAAGAGGGAGAACTTTAAAATTGTCAAGTGTTGGATAACATTGGCCCTTGGTAGGTCATTTAGATGAGAAGTGGCCACAGGCAAAAGCATTTCCCTTTGGTACTTTGCTAGGAGGGAGCTTGGTTCCCCATTCTCTCTGTTCTTTTTAATTTTTCCCTATTGATGCAGCTCCTTGTTGGAATCACTTAACCTCACTATATATCCTCAAACCACCACAGTCTTTCAATGGAGGAAATTGGAGTTATTTATAATAAAAGGGAAGGGGAGGAAGGGGAATGTAGTTAATGTCAGGGGAAAACCAGGCGACAGTAGAAAAAACATCATGTCTCCAAGAAAGGAGTAGGAATCTCCCTCTGATCATGTCTGATGTCACCTCATGGAATTTGGATGGCTTCTGGGTCTGAGGGCTGTTTTTCCAAGATATCATGGGTCAGGAAGAGACATTATTTTTAAAGCCTTTTTCTCCTAGGCATTTTTGGTATGAAAGAGAGATCTCCCCCAGCCCTCCACCATCTCTTTAACCCTCTTAGATCTCTTTTTGATTCTGGTCCAAGTAATGCAAGAGAAATCTCCTCTGAGATGTGTTTTATTTCTCTTGGCCTCTCTGCCAACACACCCCTCACATGAATTAAGTAGACAGCATCGACATTGTTGGGTAGTCAGAGCAGACAATAGAGGAAGGGTTCATGCTGTCCTCAAGTTTAGCTTCTGGATAGGGAGACTTTGCTGTCTGAAGCTTGTCTGTGAGAAAAGCAAAAATCAGGTATTATTTGGGGAGGCAGTTTTTACCTTTGTGTAAGGAAAGCTTCTTAACCAGCAAGATGTAGGAACAATGTTTTCTACACTTTTGAAGCACAAGACCCAGGCTACTGAGGAAGCTGCCTGTGGGGTCTGGGGAGTTCAATAAGCTTTAGGCTTGCCCTCTGTCTCCTGAACATGGTGATTCAAAGCAGATAGAAGTTTTATGCGATCTAAGCAGAGGTATAAAGGGTCAACTTTATTGGAGACCCCTTACTAAATGTGAGTTTATATAAGGATAATGGATTAATTCTTTCATCTCCCATTTGCTGATTGTCTATCATATGCCTACTGAGCAGCATGGTGGCTAGAACTTGCACTTAAAAGTTGGGAAAAGCTGCTTTCAAATCTTCCTCCGATATTTACTGCCTATGTGACCGCAGCTCCTCTGAGCTTCAGTTTCTTCTTCTGTAAAGTGGGAAGAATAATAGTACTTACCAGACAGGGTTCTTGTGCAGACCACATGACATTATGCATGGAAAGTGCTTTTCAAGCCTTCAGATGTGCTATATAATTGCTAACTATTACCATGTGTAAAGCCCTGCACACTTTGGGCATTGGCACATATGTGTTATTCTCCCTTCTGGGCTATGAGTCACATGTTTTTAATGTTCTTTTAAAATTATTAACATAACATTAACAGACAAAAGGCTGGCTGTTGCTTTGAGGTCTTTAGAGAAATGTGCCTTTATGATGTTTAACAAAGTAGTAGCAGTAATGGTAGCAGTCTTAGCAGCATTGATTTGTGTCAGAAGTAGCATGGCATTGGGGGTGGAGTCAGAAGGTTCTGCTTTCAGATTTCATTGAATACATTTGCAAGATGTTTGACTCTGGGCAAGTCACTCATCCTTGTTAAGCTTCTAATGCACCATCTATAAAATGAATGTAATAATGTCTATAGTATCTGTCTCACAAGGTTGTTATGAACATATGGCATAATGAATATGTAACACTTTGCAATCTATTTTACTACTACTACTACTACTACTACTACTACTACTACTACTACTACTACTACTGCTGCTGCTGCTGCTGCTGCTACTACTACTACTACTACCACCACCACCACCACTACTACTACTACTATTACTGTTACAAAAGAGTAGATATTTAGTAGTCAGTGGTCATTGTGGTAGTTATAATAAGACTTATCAACAAGTACTCATTAAGGACTTATCATGTGCCAGACACTGACCTAAGTAATAGGAATATGAAGACAAAAATGAAACAGTTCCTGCCCTTAAGGGTTTTACATTCTAATGGTGGGTTTAATATGAAAATATATGTGTTTAACTGCAGTCTGTATAAAATGAATATAAGATAGTTTTGGAAAAGAATGCCTGAGCACCTGGTGGTGGGAAGGGAGGTGGTTCAAGGAAAAGATTCATGAAGAAGATGCTTATTGAACTGAGTCTCGAAGGAAAGAAGGAATAGGTGAAGAGGGAGTGTAATCCTGGTATTGTGGCTAGCCAATCCAAGGACATGGAGATAGAACATGGAGTACTATGTATACCAAATTGTATGTTGACCATCTTCCTATGAATTTGAACTGGAAACAAAAATCAATGTTAATCCATACACCTCCCCCACCCCAACTTCTTCCCATTATTTCAATTCAATTCAATAAATATATATTAAGTACCTACAATGTGCCAGGTACTGTGCTAAGCACAATCCTCCCTCAAGGAAATTACAATCTAATGGGGAAGGGGTGGGCAGAAAAGACACAAATTGAAGCTGGAAGGGTAGAACATCTTTGGAGTTGATACCAAAAGGAACTGGATGGAGAATGGTTGTTGTTGTTGCTTGTCCTTCATTCTCAAAGAGAACCATGGCATCAGGAAGTTGATGCCATGATTTGTAAATGAATTGGATTAAAGTGAGGAAAGGCTGTGTAAAGTCACCAGCCTTGCTTTCTCCTCCAGAACCATCTGGGTCCAATGGCCAGATATAGATCAGGACTGGAGAAGATCCTCAGAGAATGGAATGACTTGCTAAATGATTGATTTTCTGGTCAGACCTCATTGTTAGCTTTCCTACTTCTATCTCTCTGTGTGGCCTCTAGCCTTGGTTTTCCTTTATTTATGAAGACTTAATGAGGTAGACATGAGCTGAAAACTTGTGCTACCATTTTTACCATGCTGTGAGTCTTTTTGTTTGAATAGCTGTGCCTTAGCAGCTATTACTGAAATTGGGATAGGGCAAGGATCAAGCATGAATTAGGAACCTTTAATTATTTCCTCATTTATATGTAGCAATGAGTTTGATTCCTAGAAGCTTCAGAGCAGGACTCTCACAATTTGCTTCTACCTACCCTTCAACTCCTTCAGTTTCTATTTTTCCTTTCTTTTCTTTTTCTTTTTTTCAATAGAGAGATGAGGGTTGGATATATAGATTTGGGAGTCTTCCTCATCAGGTTGATGACTGTTGGTTTCTTGGAAGCTGATGAGATCATCAAGAGGGAAAAAGGAGAGGGAGGAAGAGAAGGAGAGAAGGAGAGAGAGAACGAGAGAGAGAGAGAGAGAGAGAGAGAGAGAGAGGGAGAGAGAGAGAGACCATGATCTCTTTGATTCAATTGAACAAACATTCAAATCAACAAAATAATATTCAATAAAATTATTTTATATGTACACATAACATATTATATGCATATATATGAAATGATATATAAATGTAACAAGGTACCTACTACATATATGGTACTATTGTAGGCTCTGGTGATACAAAGATAAAATTCATGCAGTCTCTCTTCTTGAGATACTTACATTCTACTTATTAGGGTAGACAGAAGACATTTTGTTCTTTGGGTTTTCTTTTGATTTCCAGATCACTGGTACAAAGCATGAATTCTTGTATTATTCCTTTGGGTAATACCCAAAGCAAAGATTTGGCAGATTTTCTTGAATGTGAATGAGCTTCTGGGTTAGGCGACAGCATAATGCAATGGAATGAATGTTGGATTTTGAGTCAGAGGTTACTGTTGTTTAGTCGTTTCATCATGGCCCCATTTGGGGTGTTCTTGGCAAAGATATTGAAGTATCTTTTTTTTCTCTTTCCTTCTCCAGCTTATTTTACAGATGAGGAAACTGAGGCAAATAGGGTTAAGTGAATTTCTTAGGGTCACAGAGCTAGTTTCTGGGGCCAGATCTGAAATCAGAAAGATGAGTCTTCCTGACTCCATGTGGCATAGCTTCCCTAGGTTCAAAGCCTGGCTGTGTGACTTGCCAGTTAAGGGACTTTGCAAAGGACTTCATTTCTCTGGCTCATTTATAAAATGAAAGGGTTGGACCAGATAATTTCTGAATTTCATTCTAACTTGATGTTTATGATTATATGATCCAAAAACTGTACAGAGTAATAAGGCCAAAAGAGCTATGATTAATCACCTGATAGATGTGATGTGAAAACATAAATATCACTGAATGTCCAGATGAAGTGGTATAGAATGCCTCCAGAAAGGAAAATATCTTCTCAATTGTTGACTGGCTACTTTCTTGCTACCTGCACTCAAATCCTTAACTTTCATTTGACTATCAAACTATTTTCTTCTAGCTTTCCTTCTTTCAAATTCAGAGAAAAGTTTTCTATACCCCTTTCCTCTACTTTCTCACGCCCCCATCACTTCTTTTTTTTTTTTTTTTGGGAGGGCAGTTGGGGTTAAGTGACTTGCCCAATAGCTTTTGTGTTAAGTGTCAGAGGTCAGAATTGAACTCAGGTCTTCCTGACTCCAGGGCCAGTGCTCTATTCACTGCGCTACCTAGCTACTCCCCACCCCACATCACTTCTAAAACCCTTGGTTTCTGTCAAACTCCTCCACTGAAACTACTCTCTACATAAAGTTTTCAATAATTTGTTGCTAAGTCTAATGATCTGTTCTTAACTGTTCTTTTTTTTGGTAAGTATATTTTTGTTTTATTCTCATTTTATTTAGCCCCTCATTATTCATGGGGCCATAAACAAGTTAAAATCTTTGGGGACTTTACCTTCTTTCTCTATAAATTGAGGGGTCTAGATTATACAATCTCTAAGGTCTGTTCATGTAAGATAGAATGTTCTATTTTTTTCTCACTTAATAGTATATTATGTTTTATTTTTTCCAGTTACATGTGAAGAGTTTTCAACCCTCATTTTTGTAACATTGTGAGTTCTAAATTTGTTTTCCTCCCTCCCTCCCTTTCCTTCCCCTTCCCCAAGAAAGCAAGCCATCTGATATAGGTTATATGTACAGTCATGTAAAAAATATTTCCACATTAGTCATGTTGTGAAAAAAATCAGAATAAAAGGGAAAAACCACAAAAAAGAAAAAAAACAAAACAATAAAAGGTGAAAATAGTATGTTTCGATCTTCATTCAGTCTCCATAGTTCTTTCTCTGGATGTGGATAGTTTTTTCCATCATAAGGTTTTTTGCAATTGCCTTGGATCATTGTATTGCTGAGAAGAGCTAAATGTATCATAGTTAATCATCATATAATGTTGTTTGTTTTTGTGTATGATGTTCTTCTGGTTCTGTTTACTTATCATCAGTTCATGTAAATCATTCCAGGTTTTTCTGAAATTTGCCTATTCATCATTTCTTATGACAAAAAGTATTCCATTACATTCATATACCACAACTTATTCAGCCATTCCCCAACTGATGGGTATTACCTCAATTTCCAATTCTTTGCCATAACAAAAAAAAGTTTCTAGAAATATTTTTGAACATGTGGATCTTTTTCACTTTTTTATGATCTCTTTGGGATACAGAACTAGCAGTGGTATTGCTGGATCAAAGGGTATGCACAGTTTGATTGCCCTTTGGACATAGTTCTATTTTTAATTTTTTAAATTAAATTTGATGTTTATTTTTAGTTTACATCATTAATTTCCACAAGATTTTGAGTTACAAATTTTCTCCCTGTCTTTCCCCTACCCACTACCCCACTACCCCAGAACAGCGATCTCACTGTATACCCCCTCCCCCAATCCTCTCTCTCCTGTATCCTCCCCCATCCCCCCTCCGACTTTCCAGTAGGAAAAGATGGATCTCCATACCCCAGTGCCTGTATATCTTATTTTCCAGTTGCATGTAAAAAACTAATAATAATAATAATATATATTTTTTAAACATTTGATTTTAAAACTTTGAATTCCAGATTCTTTCCCTTCCTCCTTCATCACTCACCCTTACTGGGAAGATAAGCAGTTCAGTATAGGTTGTACATGTGTAGCTACACAAAACATTTCCATAGTGGATATATTGTAAAAGACTGATTGTATTTCCCTCCATCCTATCCTTCTCCCCACTTGTTCTATTCTCTACTTTGACCCTGTACCTTTTCAAAAGTGTGTGCTTTTAACTACCCTCCCCCCACACCCTTCCCTCCCCTCTATCATTCCCCTTCTCATCCCCTTCCCTTCTGTTCTCCTATAAGGCAAGATACCCTATTCAGTGACTATGTCATTCCCTCCCTAAGCCAAATTCAATGAGAGTAAGGTGGACCTATTCCCTTTTGCCTTCCTGTTCCCCTCCATTGTAACAGTTTTCCCTTGCCTCTTTTATATGAGATAATTTACCTCATTCTGTCTCTCCCCATCTCCTATTATTATATTTCTCTCTCACCCCTTAATTTCACCTTTTAAGTATCATCCCTTCCTATTCAATTGATCCTATGCCCTCTATGTATACCTGTACACATATATATATGCACACTCACATATGTATTCATATGCCCGTATAACCTCCTATATAGACATATATATGTATGTATACATATATGTATATATCTACATTTATATTCCCTTCATACATATGTATATATGTATATATACATATATCTATATCTATATCCTCATACTGAGAAGAGTTTCATAAGTTACAATTATTGTTTTTTTTCTAAAGTTCAACTTTGATAAGTTCTTTATGATTTCTTTTCCCTGTTTACCTTCTCATGCTTCTTTTGCTTCTTATATCTGAATGTCAGATTTTCTATTCAACTCTGTTTTTTTTCATCAAGAAAGCTTTAAAGTCCTCTATTTCATTGAATGACCATATTTTCCCCTGAAACATAATATTCAGTTTTCCTGGGTAGGTGATTCTAGGTTTTAATCCCACCCCCTTTGACTTCCAATATATCATATTCCAAGCCCTTCAGTCCCTCAATGTAAAAGCTGCCAGATCCTGTGTTATCCTGATTGTGTTTCCACAATATTCAAATTGTTTCTTCTTGGCTGCTTCTAATATTTTCTCCTTGATCTGGGAACTCCGGAACCTGGTATAATATTCCTAGGAGTTTTCTTTTGGGCATCTTTTTCAAGTGGTGATTGGTGAATTCTTTCAACCTCTATTTTGCCCTTTGGTTCTAAAACATCAGTGCAATTTTCCTTGAGAATTTCTTGAAAGATGATTTCTAGGTTCTTTTTTTGATCATGGTTTTCAGGTAGTCTAGTAATTTTTAAATGATCTCTCCTGGATCTATTTTCCAGATCAGTGGTTTTCCCAGTGAGATATTTCACATTGCCTTCTATTTTTTCAGTTATTTGGATCTGTTTAATAGTATCTTGATTTCTCATAAAGTCACTAGCTTCCATTTGCTCCAATCTAATTCTGAAGGAATGATTCTCTTCAGTGAGCTTTTGAGATTCTTTTTCCATCTGTGTAATGGAAATGCAGATTTGAAGATCTTCCCTGTCCCTAGGCCCTTTGATTGGCTTAAGATACTTTGATTGGCTTTAAGAGACTCTGAAAACCGTCCTTGATTTGAAAATGTACTCTGCCTCCTAATAGGCTGAATGTGGTCACATGGAGCCTGTGGTAGGAGGCTTGGTTTTCAGGAATGACCACACCTTGATGCTGTGTGATTGGACAGTGGGTCAAGAGGTTGTTTACATTCTCTGAGCCAGGAGAAGACTGTATAAACCCTGATGAAAGGCTTTGCTTTGGGGCTCACTTTGAGAAGTGTTGTGTGATTTGACCAGATGAGACTCTGGGCAGCCGTTGAGAGCCCCCCGGCTTTGAAAACCCAGATGTTGATGCTTCCCTCTCTGGTAACTGTGATTTGGTATTGATTTAATGGTTGGACAGTTTGGAAGCCTGTCTGTTTGATCTGTTTGTTTCTCTGTTTTGAAACTACTGTCTGTATACTCTGAAGTTCGGGGTGCTGACCTTTTTCCCCTGAACTAGGTAAATGATATATGTTTTTTTGATTTAAGTAAGCTTGTTAACCGATTTTGAGTTGCTTTCCTTTTGAAAAGCAGATCTAAGAACCTGTGTTGGCAGTCACCCTGGGGATATTGGGGTGCTTGCTGCTACAATCTGGCAAATTCAGCTTTTTAAGGCTTTCTTCTCCTCATTGACTTTTTGAGCCTCTTTTACCATTTGAGTTAGTCTATTTTTAAGGTGTTATTCTCTTGAGTCAGGTTGTTGACTCCCTTTTCATAATTTTCTTGCATCATTCTCATTTCTCTTCCCAATTTTTCCTCCACTTCTCTTATTTGGTTTTCAAAATCCTTCTTAAGCTCCTCTGTGGCCTGTAACCAATTTATATTTTTCTTGGAAGCTTTTAGTACAGGAGTTCTGACTTCATTGTCTTCCTCCTGTTCCATGCTTTGATCCTTTTTGTCCCCCCAAAAAAGGAATCCAAAGTTAGAATGCTGTGCTTCCTTTGCTTGCTCATGTGGCCACTTAATCACTTGACTTTTGAGCTTTTTGCCACAGTAGAACTCTGCTTCCAGAGAGGAGAGCTTTGTCCCAAAGTTGGGGTTTTCGCAGCTGCCAGAGCTATTTTTTGGGTGCACTCTATGAAGCCTCCACCTGGTCACCTATTCCAGGGCCTCTACCCTAGACAGCAGTCCAGATCCAAGCAGGTTAAAGCAAGAGCAATTACCCTCTAAATGGTTGCTTGGTCCCCCTACAATCTGCAGTCCAGGAACTCTAAAGCAGCCATGCAGTGGCGGCTGCATGGCCACCACTGTACCTCAGCCACTTCTCCCTCTGGGAGCAGAGGGGGGACCACACTCTCAGTCTCCCTGTTCCCAAAGTGCACATTGATCTTTTACTTTGACTTTGACATTTATGGGTTGATTATTCTGGAAATCACCACAGCTGCTGGTTTTCTGCTCTCCCAAAGTCCCTACATCTGGGGCTTGTTGGGGCTGCCCTGGGGCTAAAACCTTGGGCTCACAGTGGGCTGGGCTCTACTCCCAGCCTGCTGTGATGGACCCTTCCTGCTGGTCTTCCAGGCTGCTTTCAGTGGGAAATTTGTTTCTCTCTGTCTCTTTGTGAGTACTGTAGCTCTAAAGCTTATTTAGAGTCATATTTTATAGGTATTTGTGGTGGTTATTGAGGGAGCTCAGGGAGTTTTCCTGCTTCTGTGCCTCCATCTTGGCTCTACCCCTGAAAATCCTGGACTTAGTTCTAAATTGCTTCCAGTTCACAATTCTGCCAACACTGCATTTGTGTTCCAATTTTCCCACATCTTCTCCAACATTTATCATTTTCTTTTTCTGTTATATTAACCAATCTGATAGGTATGAGGTGATACCTTACAATTGTTTTAATTTGTATTTCTCTAATCAACAGTGATTTAGAGCATTTTTATTTGAATTTAGATAGCTTTAATTCTTAGCCATTATTTTTCTTGATATCTTTGCAGTGTTTAACACTGTTGACTACTCCTTCCCTTCTGAATGGGACAGCTAGGTGGCATAGTAGATACAGTGCTAGGCCTGGAGTCACAAAGACTCACCTTCCTGAATTCAAATCTGGCCTCAGACACTTGGTTGTGTGACCCTGGCCAAGTCAATTAATCCTGTTTGCCTCAGTTTTTCTCTGTAAAAATGAACTGGAGAAGGAAATGGCAAACCACTCCAGTATCTTTGCCAAGAAAACCTCAAAATCAGGTTGAAAGAGTTGGTCATTACTGAAATGATGGAATAGCAAAACAAAATCCTCTTGGATATCCTCTTCTCCCTGGGTTTTCAAAACACTGCTCTTTCATTGTTCTTCTACCTATCTATCTCTTTTGAAGGGTTAAACGGGCCTACTCTATATGTGTCAATATATCCCGGAATACTTTCCTGGGTCCTCTCTTTTTCCTCCCTACACTTTCTCTCTTGGTGATTGCATGTCTTCCATAGGTTCAATTATCATGTCTGTACAGATGACTCCCATACCTCCAATCCCATGGAACCAGTTGGTGGCTAAGTGATGAGAAACAGTGAAACTAGAAGGCAAAATAGTTTGGAGAGAACCTAAAATGCAAATCCTTCTCCAATATGGATATTGGAGATACAATAATAATAACAACAGTAATAATTCACATTTATATAGACCTTCCTTCAGAATAGCTCTGTGAGGGGTAGGTAGTATACCCATTATTATGCCCATGTTTCAGATGATGAGATGGAAGCTAGGAGAACTTGATTTTCCAGTAGTCACATAGTTAGCACATAACAGAACTAGGATTCAGAACCAGGCCTCTTCTGACTCCAAGTCCAACACATTTCTCACTGAATTTATTTTGAGATTCTTTAAAGTGAGATTATACAGATATCTAAGATTTTTGTCTTGTTTTCCATTATCTAGGTATGAAAAATTGAAGGCAATATCTTAAGCTAAAACTAGTATTTCATACTAATTATTATAATAAGTAGCTAACTTACAGCATCTACTATATGACAAGCACTGTGCTAAGTACTTTACAATTATTATCTCATTTGATCCCCATAATAACCCTGGGAGATGAATGCTTTATTATTCCTATTTTACAGATGAGGAAACTGAGGCAGAGGTTTAATGACTTGGTCAGGGTCACACAGTCAGCGCCTGAAATGGGATGTGAACTCATGTCTTTCTGACTCAATACCTGACCTGAAGTTGGGCACTTCATCCACTGTGACACTTAGTTGCCCATAAAATACTGTCCTTACTTCTCCTTCCTCTTCTCCCAGATAATGTCCCAATTTAATCTCTATTTATTGTTTGGGCTGCTTCCTGCCTTGTTGTGATCTATATAGGCAACAGGGCTAGGAGTTAGAGGAGAGAAAATGTGTAGTCCTTACCTAAGCTTGTTCTGACCATTTTGCTCTCCATAGTACTGATCCCCTGTTTGTATACTCTTTCCTCCTCTCCCATTCCTACAGGGCTTACATGAGTGTGAAGGAGCTGAAAGAAGCTTTGCAACTGAACAGCAGCCACTTCCTCAATGTCTATTTTGCCAGTTCAGTCCGGGAGGATCTTGCAGGTGCTGCCACCTGGCCTTGGGACAAGGAAGCCATCAGCCACCTTGGTGAGTGAAACCCAAGGGATTGTACTATAGAGAAAAGCAAGAGAGATCTTGATTTAAGCTTGAAGGTGCCCTCTTCTATGTTCCATTTCATTAGAGGAAGTGCTATGAAGGGATATGTTTGGACAAAGGGATGAATAATTAATTCAATGGTTGTTTTTTATTCTTCAGTGATATTTTTTTCCCCTTTGACCTTTTCTAAGGCTAACTCAAGGGAGTGTTATACTTTAAAAGTGACTTTTGTAGAAGATAAATAAGATGTCTTAGAATAAATAGTGGGGAAATGTACAGTGTGTTCTAGACATAATTGAGAAAGGAGATGGAAATAAATCACTGGAATTGTTGGCATCAGGCCAAGATTTTTGAAAGACCTTGGCATGGTGAAACTGTGAAACCATTGGCCAAAATGCATAACCTCAATCTATAAATGACTACTATGCCAGGAGAAAGGTAGGTTGCCAATATGACTACCATCCAGAGGAAGGCCCCTCCAGAGACCCTGGGAATTAGAGACTAGTAGGTCTTCCTGTCATTAAACTGGTACAAAATATATCAAGAATAAGAACAACATACATGGAGACAAGCATAATTCAGTGGGGGAAAGAAAAAAATGATTTCTGCAAAAGAAATAGCTGCTGAATAGTATTTATTATATATTTATATTATATATAGATGTTTATTTTATTTGTTATAATTGTAACAGAAATTATATAGCACTTTATAATTCATAAAACTCCATCAATCAATAATTATTTATTAAGTGACTATAAGGTGTTAGGCACTCTATCTGAAATAGGAAAAACAAAAAAGCAAGACACTCCTTGTCCCCAGGGTGTTTACATTCTAAACACAGGGGATGTGTGTGTATGTGTGTATACATACTATATGTATGTACTACATATTCTATATGTATATATAAACACATATACACAAATGAACACATATGTTTTTTTACACACATTTCCAGAGGCTAGTAGAAACACTCATAAAACTTATGATGTTAACTTTCCATGGGCTGGACCTTTTATGCCTCAGATAGCAAGACAGAAAAAGGGCCTCCAAGCTCCCTTGAAGTACCACCTTAACAAACATTAAGCAAGTGTTGCTCTGATCATAGGCAGAAGAGGAAAAAATCATATCTTTAGAACCAGAAGAGAATTTGGAGACCATCTTATTCTACCACATCCTGTTATGGAGGAAGAAAAAGAGGCCCAAAGAGGTTAAATGATTTGACCCAGATCCCACAAGTAATAAGTGGAAGAATTGGGATTTTATACCAGGACCTCTGAGTCTTAAATCAACACGATTTTTTTTGTTTGTTTTGTAAGTTTGTACTACATTAAGAAGTTATGTTTCTCTAGGGTGGCAATGTGATATAGTGCTAATACCCCTGGCTTTGGGGTTAAAAGACCTGGGTTTGAATCCTTGCTCTGTTTTTTTTTTTAAATGAACAAAGGAAGAAGAGGAAAAAAAACCCATCAAAACTGATCAATACATTGAAAAGAAATCTAACAATATAAGTTCACTGCCGGGGGGACGAGGTGTCTCTATGATAGATTCGTGATAAAAGAACATGGAGAGTGTCTCCCTGAAGGTCCATATGCATCAGTACTTGGCAGTGTAATGAAAAGAATTCAAGACTTGGAGCCAGAAAACTTGGATTAATATTTCAGTGCTGCCATAATACTTACTACTTGTGTGGTAACAGGCAAATCATTTAACCTCCCTGGGCCTCAGGGTCCTCATCTGTAAAATAGTATTGGACTAAATGATCTACACAGTCTCTATAGCTTCAAAGCTTTGATTATACTCATAACAGATGATGGGTGAAGAAAATTGGACAGTCTTGTTAATGTATGATAGATTGTCAGGAGCAAGGTAGCCTGCCAAGTAGTTCTGAACCTCCTTACTCAATCTCTTTTTAAAATTCCCCATCAGAGATGCTTTCTTCCAGTCCCAAATACCTCTCAACTGATACAATTAAATTCATGTAATCTAGCAATCTTAGCCATTGTTTAAGGTTGAAACTGAAGCACCTTCCTATGAAGATACCTAAATATGAAATGGAAATTCACATCAAAATATTGATAGGGCCCTAGCAAAGGATCTCTGTCTTCTGTCATGTGCCATACCTACCAATCTTGACCTCTCCCAATCTTCCAATTATGAAAGCTACTCAGGTCTAATTCCTTGAAAAGACATGGGTGGCATCTAAAATACAAGCTGGCACTGATCCTAGGAAGTTTAAAGTTTCTTTTAGTTATACTCAAAAAGTGGACAGGGCTATTACCACTAGTTCCAGGGGAATGGCTTACATAGTAGGGGTTTTAAGTATCTTGTTATCAGGGTATACTTTAAAAGAAATGATACTATGACATTTGCTTGCTAAGCATGTGACCCTGGGCAAGAAACCAAAACTCTATCTACCTCAGTTTCCTCAATGTTAAATGTGGATGATATCATAGGACCTATATTGCAGGGTTGTTGTGTGTATCAAATGAAATAATATTTGTAAAGCACTTGGTATAGTGCCCAATATAGTTGGTGCTTAACAGATGCTTATTTTCTTCATCTTTTCTTCTATTTCATATCGTCTTCATTTCTAAATACACTTCTTTCCTCTCTTCTACCCAGTAAATTCTCCCTAGCAACTGAGAATAGAGAAAGAGATAAAAAACCCAAAATTAAATTAATTTTAAAAAATTAATAATTAATAATAATAATAATAAAAATTAATAATGTATTTACATGATAGCATATGCAAAGTAATAGAGTGTACATTGAGTTTCAGTGTTTAGGTGTGCGTGTGTGTGTGTGTGTGTGTGTGTTTGTGTTTGTGTTTCAGTCTATATTGTTGCAATCATTGTGTATAGTTTTCTGGTTTTGCTTACTTAATTATGCATTAGTTCATATATCTTCCCATGCTTCTCTGAATTCTTCTAATTCATTGTTTCTTTAGCTACATTGAGAGCCCATAGCATTCATGAACCTCAATTTATTTAGCCACCCACTAAGCAATGGACATATTCTTTGTTTCCAGTTCTTTGCTAACACAAAATGTGCTGCTATGAATATTTTTGTATATGCAGGAATTTTTTTCAGTCTTTGACTTTCTTGGAGGATGTTCTTAGCAATAAGATCATTGGTTCAAAGGTCAGGGACAATTTAGCAACTTTTAAAGCATAATTCCAAATTACTTTTCAGAATAATTGGTCCAATTCAGTTCTACTAATAGTGTATTAGTGGCACTGGGTATTGTTGCTGAGTCAGCCTGAACTACTGTAATTGCTGTTCCAGGTTCCAACAACCCCCACCAAATGAATCAATGTGATTTGTGAGAAGGATCCTTTTTTCAGTTGGTGATGCTTGTCTCTAATAACTGGAACTAGAAACAGACTGGGCTGATAAAATTTGGAGAAGTGGTAGGAGGCTGCATCAGATGTCACAGTGACATCCTTATTTCTTCCTGCACTAGTATAAGATGAGTGCATGAGCTCTTAGCTAATTGAGGCATGGTTCTTTAAAGTTTGCAAAACTCTTGTCCTCAACACTGGCATTCTTAACATCAGTCAATCAACAATCAGATCAGTTCAATAAATATTTATTAAACACTTACTACATGTCAGGTACCATGCAAAAAGTTGCTTTCCTCAAGGAGATAACAATCTAATGGATCATTTATTAAGTGCCCACTATGGGCCAAGATGGGTCACTTAGGTGGTACAGTGGATAGATTGCTGGGCCTAGAGTCAGGAAGATTCATCTTCATGAATTCAACCCTTACTTCAGACATACTGATTGTGTGACCTGGGCAAGCACTTAATCCTTTTTGTCTTGATTTCTTCATCTATAAAATGAGCTGGAGAAGGAAATGATAAACCATTCCAGTATCTCCCCCGCTCCCCAAAACAAAACAAAAAAAACAACCCAGGAATAAAAAAAACAAATTGGGTCATGAAGACTCAATGTACTGAAAAAGCCTAAACAACAACAATATGTGTGAGGCATTTGGGAATTTAAAGACAGAAGTGAAAGAAGCTCTGTCCTCAAGAAACTTACATTAGGGGAGACAACATGCAATGATAAAAATATATCTGTTTATGTGTGTAAGTATGTACACACACATATATATATAACATGTCTGTGTTATGTATGTATATATGTACAAACATAAAAATGTAATAAAATGTATGTTTGTTTTATATACACCCATACATAGAACTATACCTGTGTTATATAACAGGATATAAACACACACGTATATAGATACACATGCATACATGCATATTCAACAGATACAAAGCAACATTGGAGGTGGGGAGATGGAGAGAATACTATTAGCTTGAGCAACCAGGAAAGGCCTCACACATAAAGCTCTTGAGCTGAATCTTAAAGGAAATTAGAGATTCTGAAAGGGAGAGATAGGGAAGGAGTGCATTTCAGGCATGTGAGGTAACCAATGGAAAGGCATAGAGATGGATGGTAGAATATCACTCGTGGGAAACCATAAGAAGACCAGTTTGGCTTCAGAGTAGAGTGCTATAAATAACTCCTGAAGAAGAGGAGATCTTAGACCAAGGTAATTGGTATCATATCCTCATGTCTCCTGGTCTCTCCAGCTTTCTCCCCATCTAGTATTCTTTCCCCTCCTCACACAGTCTTTTCACTCCAATTAATGTAGTGTTCAAAACATGTCCATTGTCTTTCCTCCTACCATTTGGTGTCTCTATCTTCTCTGCACCAAGGCTGTTCTTACTTATTTTCCGTTACTTACTGTGTGCCAGCAACCAGTCTATATTGAATCACCCCAAAATATCCTGAATAAAATTGCAAGTAAATGCTATTTTTGTCAGCTATGTCCAATAGCAGTGATACCTGTGGAGTAAATGTTTCCTCTAGCACTGCACATGGTCACTTAATTCAAGCATCTCTGCTTCCCAGCCTAGTAACATCCTAGGCTCTTAATATTCCCCACCAGGAGTTGGTGGCAAATGTTTACCATCTTGAAAAATTTTAATTACCAAGTGTCATTTCTTTTTAAAAATAGATTTTATTAATACTTTTAAAAATTGTCATAATTTTCCCCCTATATCCCTCTCTCTACTTTCTGAGGGGATATCCCTTATAACAAATATTTAAAAGAAAAAGAAGAGAAAAAAAATCTTCCCAGCTGATTAATACATTGAAAAAAATCTGATACCCTGTTCAATCTTCCACACCTGTGGACTACCTCAGCCCCACACATCCTCAAAGTAATAGATAGAAGTGTTTTCTCACATCTCTTCTTTGGGGACAAGCTTGTTCTTTATAATTCTGCAACATCCATAGGTTCTTGCTTCTTAATATCTATAACTTTAAAAACAAAACAAAACAAAACCCTGATAGGGCCTCCTTGCTCTGCTTGCATCTGGCTCTCATATCAATTCTTACTTTTCTTCCTGGGAAGTGCTATGGTCAAGGAAAGGTTTCCCTGGAGCCTCACTGCCATCCATGACCCCAAGAGGAGTGGGAAGGGTCTGGAACTCCTATAGGAACATTGGAAGCCTTTGTGGAGTTGACCATTTGTACTGTTGGGAGTCAGTGGAGAAGTGAGTTCTCTGTCAGAACATGATTCCTTCCTCAAATTTTGTTTTTGAAAAAAAAAATTGTATGATGAGGGATGAGAGGAGGAAAAAGATGGTAAGAACTTGATTCTTCCACATAGCAGGGAGTTGAACTCCCAAAGGGATGACTAGCAGTAGGACTCACTTTTCCCAGTTATTTCAGAAGCACGCCAAAGTAGCAGAAGTGGGAGAGGGGGAGGAGAAAAGAAAAATTCTGACTGCTGAATCCACCTGTCATGAAAATTTGGACAGACTGAGGGGAGGCTACTGGTTAAAGTTACTTTAAAATAGTTCTGTGATGTTGTTGTAAAATTTTTAAGGTTGAACATGATATGTCCATAAAACGGAGGTCAAGGTCTGGTTCACAGGTGCCTGAGTAATCACTTCCAGTTCCTTGCTTAAACACACTTAATGAGTTGAAATTGGGAAATGTAAAGGACACTGCCGGAAAAGAGTGTGTGTGTGTGTGTGTGTGTGTGTGTGTGTGTGTGTGTGTGTGTGTGTGTGTGTGTGTGTGAGCGTGCATGTGTAGTTTGGAGACTGGGATGGGGAGCAGGCAGTAAGCAAGGGACTGGTAAGGTAGTAAGGAAGGACAAAGAAAGAAAGAGGGGGATGAGGGCAAAAAAAGGAAATAAGTAAGAAAAGTAAGAAAATTTTAAAAAGCATCAAAATGTCTGTAGTTGTAACCTATAATATAAATACTGTACTTCTTTTAATGAGTAGAGTGATGAGGCACCCCAGTTTCTTTTTGTAAATACTGAAATGGCATTTTCCTTTGGTATTCCTGATAGTCCTGGGTTCAGATCCTTTCTTTGACATTTGCTTAACTATGTAACTTTGTGCAATTCATTTGGTCTCATTGGCAAAATGCAGATATTTGCACTTCATAGGTTCCTGGACTTTCTCCCTTATTGGGTTGTAAGAAAAAAAAGACCCTCAACAAATCATAAAGAGCCATGTACATTATTACCATTATTCTGCACTTTTCCTCCTTCCCCTCCACTGCCTCCTAGCATCCCATCTTCTCACCTCCACTTAGCAACCAATACCTTCCTGCTGGAGAAACTATATTATATACGTGAGGGAAGGACACATGTAAACACTTTCTCTAAAGATAAAAATTATTTGATAAATTAATTCATTCATACTGTGTGTCTGTGTACTGTTCCTCTAGATTATTTAAGTGTTCAAGGGTTTAGAAATGTGGCTTTCACCAATGAGATGAGTCTTATGCAAATACTCTAGCCTTGAAGCCAGGATTACATTAGGTTTGTTTTTAATTTATGTGGTACCTCCCCCTTCCAATCCAATTCACACACCTTTCCCTTTAGCAGTATTTTCAAGGAAACAGCAAAGTAATGATTTATCAATGGTCAAATTTTAAGGGAACAAAAACATAGATTGATATAACTTAAAGTACCTTCTAGGTTTTAAAAAGAGTTTTCTTCTAAAGAATTATTTATCTTATGATTGAATCATGGTTCTGGAAGGGATCTTGGAGATTATGTAGTCTGATTCACCCTCCTATTGATGCATTAGTGTTTTCTGAATAGGGAGGATTAACCTAGGCAAACCACTTAAATTCTTCAAACTTCAGTTTCCCAATCTATGAAATGGACATAATGATAATCCCTTTTACAGTCATGGGATTTTAGGTTTGGAAGGAGCATAGAGTCGTGGCATCATTGATCTAGAGATGATGGTACTTGGACATCATTTAGCCCTGTCTCTCATTTTGTAGATAAAGCAGCTAAGGTCCAGAGAAGTTTCACCTTGTAGGACTCAATCCAGATCTCATGTTAACATGACCGAGAAATGATTCATTAAAGTAAATCTTATATAGGTGACAAGTTTATTGTGAAAAATTTCAAAGGACTCTCATGGTAACATGTCAGTCTTTATATTCTTTACTTATTAATCCTCACACTCCTCACAATGACTGTGTTCCAAATGTTCTCTCCCCAAAACAATGTATGGCGCCCTATAGTATTACAGATTTGGAAGTGGAAGGACCCAAAGAGGTCATCTAGTTCAACCAGCTCATTTTACAAATGAGGCAACTCTGGCTCAAAGAAGTTAAGTGATTGCCCAGTCATACTGAAGAGGTTACCCACTAAGAGGGTTAGGGTTGCTCTGGAGACCCCAAAATGCCAACATGCCAGGTCCTACTGAAATTTGACTCAAGTCTTCTCAGCCAAAAAAAGTAAAATTTATTAAAAGTTTGCTTGCATTAGACACAGAGTAAGTCTGTTCTAGGTCATTCTATGGAGCTCTCACTATCCTATGGCATTCTCTGGTGCTTTCACTCTTCTATGGCATTCTATGGCACTCTCACCCACATGGCATTCTATGGCGCCCTCACAAACATGAAGACAGGATGGGGTCTTATATATAGAAGGTTGTGGGAGGAATCTAGTCTAGGGGAGGAGTTTGGGGAGGGTCTTCAAGAGGAGTTAATGAGGTCAATGAGTGATTAAGGGTGGGAGGCCACCTGGAGACTACAGACAATGGTGGGCTAGACCAGTTTAAGGGTGTATTGATATTTTGATAAGCTCAAGGCTAGTTACTACTAGCCTACTAGTAACTAGGCTAGTAGTTAGCAGTTAGTAACTAGGCTAGAGGTCTGGGCCCAGCCACAATGTAAGGCTTATTGCCTCATGCAAATGCCTCATCAAATGAGATGATTTAATCAGAGTCCAAGGAAGGTTCTCAGAGCCTGTACCTCAAGGACTCAAGGAGAGCTAGAGGGGTCTCCCAGAGCCCATACCTCATCAATACAAGAAGTCACAGAACCAGCATTTGATTCCCAATCCAATATTCTTACCACTCTCCCATATCCTTCTCTTTCTTTTTGTTGAATTCCTCACCTTGTACTTCACAGAAAAAAAAGGAATAGGGCATCTGTCTCAATTTCCATCTTCTCCATAATTCTACAATTCAAATTCCCCCATGCTGTAGTTTGTAAAGACTAGTGACTTTGGCTTAACAAGTGTGGCTAGGTGCCATTGCACCATAGTACCTCCATTCTAAACAGCTAAAAGGTGACTCAGGGTAACTTGTATTACCAAGGACGGCTAACCTGGCAGAATCCTACCACAATAATGATGATTACAGGTTTTTTTGTTTGTTTGTTTGTTGTCTATCATTCTTGAGGAGGACCAAAATGACATCATTGTGTGAGAGTCAAGTTATGGTGTTTCTGACTGTTGATGCTCTATCTTAGGTCAGTCAGAAATAGTTCATGTGGACATTTGGGATGGAAATATCTAAATCTGCACATCTCACATGTCTTTTGAACTGCTGCAGTTCTGCTTTGTTCATAGAGCACAGTGCTTTCTTTGAGGGCATGCCATGCTGGGCAGTCCTTTGATAGTGTCTCCCATGTCACCCAATCAAATCCAAAATTCTTTACAGAAACCTTGAGAGTGTCCTTGTATTGCTTCTTCTGACCACCATGAGCGACTTCCTTGCATGAGTTCTCTTATAGGCTTTTTGCAAGTGTACATTTAGCATTTGGAAAATGTGTCCAGCTCCTCTCAGTTCCTCCCCTCAGGCCCTCAGGGAGACTGGGTCACAACACCTCCTCCCAGAGTAGAAAGAAGCATGCTAAAAAAGCATAGTACATAAACTCTGCCCAAAAGATTTCGTCTTTTTGTGGTGAAAGCAAGCTAGTCCCTAGAGATACAAAAATAGATAAAAATAATCCCTTCCCCCAAGAAACTTACATTCTAATGGAGGAGACAACATGCAAATTACTAGGTATAGACAAGATATATGCAGACTAGATGACAGAAATCTTAAAGGGGAGATACTAAATTATCCTTGGTGCAGAGAGGAAGGAGTTGTGATAAAACATTGTAGGAAGGACAGTAGATATGTGGTGAGTCTCTAGAGAGTACTTGCTATAAGGCAGTGGGTGTGGGAAGTGGGCAGAGCTCAGTAGAATTAGGAGGTTTGTGCTAGTGGTGAAATGATCTTAGATCTCTCCTAATTATTGCACTTCATTGTGGCATGTGATAGGAGTGGCATGAAGGGTCCTTATGTTGCTGTCAGCCTAGGTCACATTTTGTGCTGCTCATGAGATCACACGTACATACCGAAGAATAAATGATGATCACAGGAAGTACTATCTAGTAATACCTGTCCTGCTTTTAGACAGGTTGACTTTTGGAATTCAAGTGCAAGACTTTGCATTTGTTCCCAATACATTTCATTGTATTAGATTTGGCTCAAATGCTCCAGCATGTTGAGATTTTTTGTTTTGATCTTGACTATATCACCCAACCTGATAACTATCACTCAAATCTTTGTGTCATTTTGTAATTAGAAAAGCATCCCTTATGGCACTTTATTCAAGTGGCAGCATAAAAAAAGTTAAATAGGATAGGTAAGGCCCAAAAGGGTGATTCTGACTGTACCTCACTGGTACAGAGACATGGTGAGGAAAGATATTCTTCCCACTCTCCTGGAAATGTAATTCTTAGCCCATGTCTCTATATACCTCATATTCAGCCACCCCATTAGCCAGAGCCTTTGCCCAGTCTTGCTTTCCTGGCTGTCCTGAACTCTATACCCAGGGTACCAATATCATCAGTCCCTTTTTCCAGGCTATCTTCTCATTGACACCAACTTCCCCCCTCTGTTTCCTTGATTTATTACCCATCCTAGGGGCTCACAACACACAGGATATACAAGTAATGAGAGGATTAACTGAAGAAATCAGCAGTGATGGTGGCTTTTCCCAATTATCCAGATTACTGACCACACTGATTCTTTCAGTTGCTCTTTCATACTCTCTCCCAGTCGCTTCCCAATTGCCTTCCATTTCCATTGCATCCATTGAAATATTTCTATGTTGTGGTTGAAAGATAACTGGGTTTAGAGTCCAAGAAACTTAGCAGAAAGAATTCTGTTTCTGCTACATGCTACCTATGTAGTACTGGACAAATCATTTCACTTCTCTGGGTCTTAGTTTCCTCATTGGTAAAGTGAGGGGTTAGACTAGATGGCCTTTCTGGTCCCATATTGCTCTACATCTGCCATCTTATAAAAGACTTTTTCCATTGAAACAGAGATAGACTGTATCTACAGCATTTTTTTGGTCTACCAGTTCAATGGCTTTATAAAAAGAAATGACATTATTTGGGTATGATGACTGAGCCATATTAATTTTAGTGATAACCACTCCCTTTGTGGGATGTTCATTAATAATTCCTTTGATAATATTTTCTACATTTTTCCAGCAATTAAAGTGAGGATCACCAGAGTAGGAATTTGGAGACTATAGTCTATTTTGCAGAGAAATAGACAAATCTATCCTTTTTCTGTTCTGTGGCACATCTTCCATTCTTCCTAATGTTTTGAAGATAGTTGACAGTTGCTCAGTGATGAACTCTGTCAGTTCAATACAGTGGGACATAGTATAATTGGAATTGGTGATTTTAACTCATCAGGGGCAGTTTGGTGATTTCGTATTTATATTGTGTATTAAGGAATCATTTTCTCATTTGAATTCCTATAACACTGTTTTTAATCTCTCCATGGTTCATGTCTCATACTACCAAATATATTTTTCCACTTGTTCCTGTACATTATCTCGACATAGAATTCTGTCAGTTCCAGGAGAGCAGTGACTCTCGTTCTTCTTTGTATTTCCCACAATGCTTAGCATTGAACTTTATGTATAGTATGTAGTCAAAACATTTTTGAATGACTTAATAGTTTAAGTATTATGCTTATGCAAATGACTCCTAACCCAATATATTCAGCTCTAATATTTTTTTCTGAACTCTAGGACCGACATTTCCTCCTCCTTACCGGACATCTCTGTTTGGATATCCTCTTGGTAAATTAAACTCAATGTATATGGACTCTCCCTTCTCCAAATTACCTATTTCAGTTTAGGTCACCACAATCTTCCCAGTTACCTAGGCTTATGGGAACCAGACTTTATTCTTCCCTCTTTCTCCATATCCAGACCTAATCAGTGGACAACTCTAGTGGTTTCTACAAAACTCCATAGCACCTCTTGAATTTGTGCCCTTTTCTTCATTAGTTCAGGCCCACATTACATCCTACTTGGGCTGGTAATGTCCTCCCAATTTGTCTCCTGGTATCATTTCCCTCCACTCTCATTCATTCCTCACATAGCTGTCAATATAATGACATTAAGACAGAGACCTGAACATGCCACTTTCTTGTTCAAAGAATTTCAGTGGCTCCCTATTTCCTCTTTGATAAAATATAAAATCCTTAGCTTGGCATTTAAAGTTTACCATATTCTGGCTCCCACATACCCTCTCCAACCTGATTTCACATTTCTCCTCTTCATATATTTTAAATTATAACTACTAGACTATACATTTTCCATCTCCCACCTCCAGGAATTTGCGCAAGCCTGGAGTACACTTTTTCTCACTCAGACTTTCAGAATATTTATTTCATGTAAGATGGTGTGTCCTCCACAAAGTCTTTTCTGATTGATCTATTCAGCATTGTTTCCCTTTATGAAAATTCCCATGTCATTTTATTTTTATCTTGACCTATTCCTCCCTTCATTACCTTGTATTTTATTTACATCTTGTATTCCCCCAGTAGGATAGAATCTCATTGAATACAGGAACCATTCTGCTTCTTTGTCTTTATATCCCTAGCTCCTAGCACAATGTCTGACTGATGCCTAACAATTTTTCTTCAATTTAGTTAAATTAACAAATGCATTCACAAATAAATTGGACTCAGCCCTAATTGTATGGTTTGACAATGATTGTTATTCCAGAAGTAACAGTGGGGAAGACCAAAAGCATTACTCAGTGCCCTTAAGTTTGTTCATTTGTTTTAGCAAGAATCAATATACCAGCAGGATGCCGAGGACTATTGAAAGTTGAGGTCATTCAAGTTTACCTTAAGTAGAATGAAAGGACATTAGATGGTAAAAGATCTAGACTGAACCCTCCTTAAGAGTAAGAACAATGTGGGTAGGCAAGAGTTTTTATTGGTTGAATCTTTGATGTGAACAATATGACTTTTATGGTGGGGCATCCCCAAGGGAGTAAGTAGAGTCTGACACATGTTCTCCCTAGCAGCTTTATCTCTTTGTTTCTGTAACTTTGCTCCTAGAATAAGAATTGCAGATTCTTCCTTAAAGATGGGACTATTCCATTTCAGAATAATAGTAGTACAACTGAAATTAATTGGTTCATCAGATGGGGTGGTCAGCAGAGTAATCTTTTTCTAGTATTTTTTAGTATTCATTTATTATTTATTATCATTGTTTGGAGCGTTTTCATCCTTTCTTGTTTTTTAAGTTCTTGCATGCATTCCTCTTTTTAGTTTTTGGGCAACAACCCTTGGTGCCTCACTCAGACTTGTTTTTGGCTTGAGAAGACTGTTTTTTCAAACTTTGTTTTTATTATAACTTTAAAATTTTTCTGAGCTATGAATGTGCCTTTCCTGTTTTAGCCCTCCTTCTGTGCATATATGTTTTTGAGTGTTCTGTAGAATGTTCATGGTTGACTGTGTGTTCCTTCAGTGAAGAACTCACTACTTTTTAACAGTTCAGGTTTTATAACTATAAGCACACACAGAGAAGAGAGGTAGAGAGATTGTGGGAGAGATTAATATTGACATTATTAGCCTACAAAAGCAGATGAAAACTGATTTTTATTGATTTTACTATGAAATCAAGATTAAAGATTATATATGTATATACACATAAACATACATGTATGTATTTATGAAGGCATGTAAACATATATGCATATATATGTATATATATGTACAGATAGGCAGATGTAGAAGTATCTATGTGGAGGAAGGGAAGGAAGGAGGGAGGGAAGGAGAGAGAGAGAGTGGAGAGAGAGAAGAAGAAGGAGGAGGAGAAGGATGAGGAGAAAGAGGAGGAGGAGATAGTAAGCATGTGTAAGGGACCCTGTTGTACCAAGTGGTTCTTTATTAGCTTTCAATTGTCATGCCTTTTTCTTGTTAATAGTTGTAGCTACAGAAACATTCACCAGTCATTTACTTCAGTGCTTAGGTCAGCTCATTAGAAGGGGTAATCTTGGACTGTTGAAAAATCTACATTATTCTAACTTTTCTGCTTCTTGCTTTCCATGGATCTTTTGTAACAAAGAAATTCTTTTGAGAAAGTCCTAAAATTCTTCCATAGGACAATATCCTTAGACTAGCAAATAACATATTTCCAACCCCAAACTATTGCTTTCAGAGGTTGATCAGAAGGCCAATGCTCTAAGACTCCTCTATGCCAGCTTATTGTTTCCTTTTGCCTTACTTTACTCCCTTTTTGTACTACCCCTTCTTTCTGGAATACACTATTTCTGGTATCCTTCTTTACTGGTATATTGTCTGGTGATTACAAATCACATGCCTCTTTCCTGTACAAATGACAGAGATTAGCTGAGGGATTTTAGAGCTTGATTGGAAATAATCAAGGTTGAATTGTCCAGAGGGCAAGCTGTTTGCTGAGTGTCAAGGGAGAGAAGGCAGTCTGGTGCTGGGTTTTTTAGTCAGCGTCTTGGGTTTACATCCCACCTCCATTATTTACAAGTTGTACAGCCTTGGGTATATAACTTAGCATTTCTGGGCCTCATTTTTCTCATCTGTTTTAAGGAGCTATTGAATTGATGACCCTTTCAGGTATAAATCAGTGAGTGATCCTGCAGTCTGTATGCTCTTTGTTTCCCTCCCTTCTGGGAAATGGATGGGCCTTCTTTAAAGATGAAGAACCACTTGGCTTCCAGATTTGCCCTGCTTCCTAATGACAGAGACAAGAGGCAGAGAGACAAGCAGACATATAGTGACACATGGCACTTAAAATAAGACTTAGAAAATGAAAGTTGGAGAGGTCTATCTGGTTTCTGAATTTGGCTCTCCTAAGACACATTTTGAGATGGCTGTTTGAAATGATGAAAGTCAAATTGTTTGTGAAACATGATAGTGATGATGACTGTGGTCATGGTAGTGGAAAAAGGCAATGATAAACACTCATGACATTGATTGAAATTCTCCTGCTTTCAAGGAATTTCAACTTTCCATTTAGAGTATGATGGTTTTTTTTTAATTGGGAATTGATACGATAAGTTTATTTGTTGTTTTGGTTATATCTGACCCTTTGTGACCTTATTTGGAGTTTTCTTGGAGTGGTTTGCCATTTCTTTCTCCAGCTCATTTTTTTTCTTTTTCTTTTCTGGAGGAGGGAAGGCAGGGCAATTGGGCTTGACTTGCCCAAGATCACATATCTAGTAAGTGTTAAGTGTCTGAGGCTGGATTTGAACTCGGGTCCTCCTGTTTCCAGGGCCAGTTCTCTATTCACTGTGCCACCTTGCTGCCTCCAGCTCATTTTACAGATGAGAAAACTAAGGCAGAGTCAAGTGATTTGCCCAGTGTCACTCCATATGGTACGTGTCAGAGGCCAGATTTGTATTCAGGAAGAGGAGTCTAATTTACTCCAGGCCCAGTACTCTATCTACTCTACCACCTAGCTACCTGAAGATAAGACTGAGACTGTGTGTATTCTTCCTAGTAGAGGTCAAAGTAGTGAATGGAGGAAGGAAGATCTAAATATTGAATGGACCTGAAAGAGTAAATGTTTAGGCATTGAGATGCTTGGAGTTCTTTGCTCTTCCTTCTCTGTGCTGACACTGGCACCATCGTTTATTATTATTTTTTAAATTATAAGTGGTCTTGGGGGCAGGAAGGTAGGCAATAGGTCAGAGGATAATAGATTTAGACAACTGATTTAGGAAGGGACCTTAGGAACCATCAAATCCAGCCCTTTCATTTTACAGATTAGGAAATTGATTCACAGATTAAATGACTTGTCCAGGGTTACATAGGAAGGAAAGAAACAAGAATTCATTAAATGCTTACTATGTGCCAGACTAAGTATTTACAAATATGATCTCATTTGATCCCCAAACAACCCTGGGAGGTAGGTGCTATTTTTATTACCATTTTACAGAAGAGGAAACTGAGGCAAACAGAGGTTAAGAGACTTGCCCAAGGTCACAAACTAATAAGTGTCTCAGGCTGGTTTTGAATTCAAGTATCCTTGATTCTAGGTCCAGCACTGTAATACCTAGCTGCTTCCCCATCACTGTCCCTGGGAATCATAAAAAAATCTGGTTATCTTTGTGGAGGTGAAAATTTAGCAGCTGAAATTTATCAGGAAGTATTTTGCACTGGGGTGGGGAGAGGATTGGTTGCTTATTCTCTCAAGGATGTATCTTATACCTTCTCTTGCAGGTGGAGTAGTCCTCAATCCAACCTATTATGGCATGCCTGGCCACACCAACATTATGATCCATGAAGTAGGACATGTCTTGGGGCTTTATCATGTCTTCAAAGGGGTCAGCGAAAGGGAATCTTGTGATGATCCCTGCAGGGAGACTACACCAACCATGGACACAGGAGACCTTTGTGCTGACACAGCCCCCACACCCAAAAGTAAGCTGTGCCAGGACCCAGAACCTACTAATGACACCTGTGGCCAAAACCACTTTTCTGGGACACCATTCAACAACTATATGAGCTATACAGGTAATAGAAAGTGACTAGTCCATCACCATTTTTGTTTTGTCTCATGGACATATCCTTTGGAGGGATGGAGGGGAAGTTAGGAGGTAGAAATGATTTAGAAGTGGGAAGGCAGGAAGAGAGGGTTTGCTTTTATTTCATATCTCCTTGAAGAACTTGAAAGACTACGGAGTGATGCAGGATTAATTTTGAGGGGAAAATAGGAACTTCTATCCCTGTGAAACTTTATTTTATTTTATTTTATTTTTAAGCAATTGGGGTTAAGTAACTTGCTCAAGGTTACATGGCTAGTCATTATTTATGCGTGGGTGCTCATTTTCTGAGGCCGGATCTGATCTCCGGTCATCCCAACTCCGAGGCCGGTGCTCTTACTCACTGCGCCACCTAGCTGCCCCCCTGTGAAACTTTCAAAAGAGAATAGGTACCTGCCTCTCTGAATTTGTTAGGCTAGGACCTCTTGAGGACTTCTCCACATTCTGGGATGTGGTGATTTCATGGTCTTCAGTTGGTAATCACTTATTAGCTGCCTGCTATGCACAAAACACTGGGTGTTGTTCATTCTCTTTAGGCACCAAGTCTAAAACAAAGTCAGTGGGATTTAAAGGAGCTGGGGATCCTCCTTGCATTTACTGAATCACAAATGCTATTTGTCCTTTGCAGTTCACTAAATGAAGACTCTTAAGATCAAGACTTGAATGTCTTTAAATGCATTTTCACATTTTATTTTCATGTGCATCCATGTACCAAATGCAGATTTCCCAATAGTAGCTGAAGACCCCTTTTTTCACCACAAACTGCCATCAGATTAAGAAGACTTAGAAGTCAGTTCAACCAGCCCCTAATTTAGCCCTTAGTGAGTACAAGATATTGTGCTAATTGCTATATATACAAAGGCAAAAACATATTATTCTTTGTCTTTGTGGAGGTTTTACTCTAACCAAGGGGGCACTAAATGTATATTGATAGGTAAATGCAAGGTCATTTGAGGAAGGAGAAAACACTAAAAAATTTGGACATGAGAGAATATTCCAGAAGAATGTGGCATCTGAAGGTAGCCTAATAGATTCAGAAAGACAGAAATAGGAAAGGAAGCTAATGTGTATATTGAGGATAGACTAATTCAAGTTCCATTTGTTTCTTATAATTGGGATTCTATTTGGGTATTCCTGACTCTCATGCCAACTATATTCTTTAGGTTCTCTCCAACCTAATCCCCATTTCCACCTTCCAGCTTCAGTTCTGCCTTAATAACATAAGTGTTGTTGATGTTCAGTCATGTCTGAGTCTTCCTGACCCTGTGGACCATACTGTCTGTGGGGTTTTCTTGGCAAAGTTACTGGAGCAGTTTGTCATTTCCTTCTCTAGTGGATGAAGGCAAACAGAGGTTAAGTGACTTGGCCAGGGTCATGCAGCTAGTAAGTGTCTGAGGCCAAATTTGAACTCAGTTCTTCTTGACTTCTATCCATGACCTCTATCCACTGAGACACTAATATAACTAACTAGGAATATTATACTTATGCTTAGTTTTCCTCTATTGCACACGTAGTCTGAAGCTATGAAGAGCCTTGAGGCATTCCTACTGATGGCCATAGTCACTCTGATCTCCGGGGTAAAGGAGAATTTGCCTGGAAAGTCTTCTATAGAAGTAGGCAGAAGGAATAGATTTTCTGTGAGGTCCAGGGGTTCTTTCTTAAGGAACATCAAAACAAAACAAAACAAACACACAAGTAAACAAACAGGAATGCTTTTGCTGGTGTTTTTGTTGAATCTTATTTTTTTTCTTCTGAAAAATACTTTAAGCAGACACTGATGATGCCATTTATAATCAAGCAGTTCTACAAAGAAAGCTGATACCTGGTCACCTCTGTGACCCAGCAATAATTTTCTCATATAGTTCCATATTGCCAGATCATCCAAGTATACCTAGTTAATAAATCCCACCTCTACCCCAAACCAGCAAGTCTTGGCAGATGCCAAAAGGAGGACGGAGTCGTGGCTTAAACCTCTAGGGAAAAACCCAGGAAATTGATCTGTAGGTAGGGAAAAAGAGTTTTGAAGTAAAGAAAATGTTTCAATTGTAATAACATTTCTCTTGAAGGAGATTCATCAAAAGCCACTTTCTTCTTCCATCAGTAGCAGTGGGACTTATTTTTTGTCTTGGGTTCTTGGGACATCTCTTGTTAGAAAGAAACAGGGTTTCTTCAGCATCATAACTGGTCACACATGGAAAAGCCACGTGCTGAAACACTGCCATCTTGTGGCCGCTTGAACATTTAGCAGTCCGTTTAGACCAATTTCTGAGCCTGGGGGTATTTGAATTTCCTTCCTCTAGTGGAGTAATTTGGAAATGATTCCCTACTTAACATTGTGTAGCAGCACTTTATCTTTCTCAACTTCTTTTCTTGTCTCCCTTTTATCATTCATTCACAGATGATGACTGCACTGATCACTTCACCCCAAACCAAGTGGCCCGCATGCATTGCTATTTGGATCTGGTGTATCAGCAATGGAGTGAGAGCAAAAGACCCACCCCCATCCCAATTCCACCAATGGTCATTGGACAGACTCAGGATTCCCTCACCATTCACTGGCTGCCTCCCATTAGTGGGGTTCTGTATGAAAGGTAAGATCAGTGCTTAGGTGTGGGTAGAGAGAGCAGTTATAAGGGGTAATCAATTTTTTCTTTTCTTTTCTCTTCCGAGAATGGGGGGGGGGGGTAAAGGTTTCTTGTGTGCCTACACAGGGAAAACCCCAAAGTATACCAGTGAAAAATTAATGAGTCACATAGTGAGCTCCAGGATACTCTCTTGACCCTTATTTTTGTTCCACTCCCAGAACTGAACTCATTTAATAAATGACTGGCCAGCTCACTACATGTGTTCATTTTTCTGGGAGGATGTCTGACAGGCATTTCTTTGGACACCCATATAGAAAATGTCACATCTGGCATGACAGCTGTGGTTGTCCAGCAGTTGAGGAAGGTGTTGAGGAAGAACTGGAAGGCTTTGAGGTGTACTTGCCAACTGGCAGGCATTAGCCACTACCTTCTCAGTGAGGAAAGTGGCCAGCTACTACTCTAATGTCAGAGACAGGAGAAAAATAGGGATCATTCCTCCTGGCTGTGCTGGTGGGATGTGTGTATATTTTGCACAAAAAATTCAAGGCAGTCCCTGACAAATGTTAAATTTGAGAGCACAGTATAGGGTCCAGTTCTGTGCAGAATTAGGAAGTAGGTGGTTTCCTTTGATGTCCCCAAACTTTCTCTTCAGGACTTTGCTCCCTTTGGAGAGCATGGATGTTCCAAATTCCCACCAGGTACTTTACTTGTAATATCCTTTTTACTTGTCTCACTATGACCAAAATCCACCCTAGGGTGGATTTGTATTGAGGCATTAATTATTGACAGTAGCTTAAAGTGTGATCCCTCCCAGAACTCTTGGCATCTTGGCAGTTATCAAAGTCTTAAGATAAAACCCAGAAACCTGACTGAGGTTATTTGCCCAGGGGATTTGGCAAAATTGGTGGTAATTGGATGCTTTTTGGAACTCCCCTGAGCTATAACATCAGTGGTTGAGTGCTTCCCTTAGGAGGAAAGATTGACTTTGCTCTACTCTCTACTGTGCCTAAGACCAATCAAGGATATGGTGTACCTGAACAGCATTCCATAGAGTCAAATGCTATATGGGTTTGAATGAGAGCAAAGTCAGGGAGGAAGACAGCAACTGTGATGTAACTAAAAGTCCTAAAGGTACTTTCCCTAAGCTTTCTCGAGGTGACAATCACTTTGACTTTACACTGATAGCTTCCATTTGATGCTGTGACCTCATATTTTATGCTGTTTTTATATTTTTAGAACACTTTTTTTTTCACATCTCTGTCATTTGATACCCTTTACAATCCTATGAGGTGGTTAAGGAAGCTCTCTTTAGTTATTAAAATTGTGTGTGTGTGTGTGTGTGTGTGTGTGTGTGTACCAGACTTGGAGTTAGGAAGAGCTAGGCTTAAATTCCTCCTCAGGTACTTACTAGCTATATGACCCTGTACAAGTCACTTAGCTGCCTCAGTTTCCTCATCAATAAAATGGGAATAATGATATTATTTACCTCACAGTGTTGTAAGAAAAAGTGACATATATATGAGACATATAATGAGGCATAATATCTCATTATATATAAATATGCTTTCATTATATAATATGAATATTAGAAATAACTATATAGGGGGCGGCTAGGTAGCACAGTGAGTAGAGCGCCGGCCCTGGAGTCAGAAGGACCTGAGTTCGGATCTGGCCTCAGACACTTAACACACAAACAAAAAAACCTAGCCGTGTGACCTTGGGCAAGTTAATTAACCCCAATTGCCCTCCAAAAAAAAAAGAAATAACTGTATATACTACAGTTATGTAGTATATGTAAGTGTATACCACAGCCATGTAACGTATATGTAAACCTATGCTATATTCTATATAAAATATACATATATAATTATAAATAATTATGCATATATACATATTCATTTATTATATATTTTATACTAAAAACTATAAATATATTTTCATTCCATATAATGATTATGTATATTTATATAACTATATAAACTACATCTCTATATAGCTATACATATACTATGTTTAGTATATGTACTATACATAATATATATTCTATAAAGTGTACTATGTATAGTATATATGTATTTATGTATTTATTAAATTGCATATATATAATGCTTTGCAAACTTTAAAGTACTATACATAATATATATTCTATAAAGTGTACTATGTATAGTATATATGTATTTATGTATTTATTAAATTGCATATATATAATGCTTTGCAAACTTTAAAGTGTAATATAAATATCAGCTATATCTGATACCTGTGAGCTATTATATGTCTACCTGTATTTGTATTGTGTGTGTGTATGTGTAGATAGATACACAGATACACACACACACACACACATACACATATATATCTGTATTGGCATAGGTATATATGCAAGGATCAAATGAGATAATGCATATAAAACTTTATAACTTTAAATTGCTATAGAAATGATACCTACTCTATACATACATGATGTGTGTATGTCAAAAAAATTCATCCATAGATTAAGATAAATTAAAATTAATTTTTGGGAGGGAATTTTTTGGGGATAATTTTATGTTATCCCTATGGTAATCCTTGGAGGGAAGGAAAGGGTGATGGTTACAAAACTAGAAGGAAGAATCATTGCCTAACACTTTTCTATATTAATATATGTGTATATATACATAAATCTTATCTAAACCCAGAGTCATTTGGCACATTAACAATGAGGTTGTCACATGCCAGTTATATATGCATCTCTCTCATGTTACAGGGTGAGGGGTATCTTTCTGCACCTGTGATTTTGAGTAGCTTGGATTGGGCAGACTGAAGGGCAAGCCCTGTGGAAATGCACACAAACCAGAATTTTACATCCGTTTACATAGCACACATAAACAATTTAATCTTTCTATTTTCTCTCCGGTACAAACCTGACGACAAACCCGACATCAGCACTGAGTTGCCACAAACTGTTGGCTGAGAAGACAGCCATTTGCTTTCTTACGTTGCTCTAAGGGGTTGCAGTTTTGAGATCTCCTGATATGTTCATTGGTTATAGACTCACGTCACATCCCCAGGAGTTTACGTGGGGCAGGCTACTGTGTTTACCATCCCTAGTTGGTATTTGGAATTCTTATGTCATGAGGGGACCCTGTCTACGCATACAAGCAAGAAGAAAGGCCAAATGTATCCAAGAAAACATGATGAGTTCGTGGCCATTGAAAATGAGTATCAATGCCAGGAAAGTGAGGGGCCTATGGAAACCTTTACTAATTACAAAAAGAGCTGAATACCAGAAGATTAAACTGTGTATACCAACATTCCAGCAGAGTGTCAGAAATCTTCCCTAAGAGAGATGCTTCTCCAGAACACTGGGGAAGTGTTCTGATTTAATGCCTGTTTCCATCCCCAGCTGCACTGTGTCTGGGGAAACTGTCCAGGTTTCAGGGAACAGCCCTCAAAAACTACTTCCCTGACCTTCAGCTACTGCTAGCCTCCCCTCTCTTGGTGGCCCAGAATATGGACTTGTTAATAGGCTATGCTACTTCACTCATTTTATTTGGTCAGTGTCATTAGTAGTTGGGAGTATTTTAACAAAGCAAGGGAATTCATTAAGTCTCTTAACCTGTCTGTGATCCAGGAAGCTTTGTAGGGGGGGGGGGGATTGTGATACACCTCAATAGAAGGAGTTTTCTCATCAGTAGTTCCCTATAATAATTAAAACATCACCTCCCACCCCTCTAAAAAATTTACAAAGTATGAGTGAGATGGTAAAGGAGATATACCGACAAAGAATATTTGCTCCCTACCTGTAGGAAGCTTACATTTAAGAAAATTAATTCAGGTTTATGAAAATTAATATTATCATTATCATTTAAATCTTATTCTGAATTTTTTTTGACATTGAGAGGAACACAAGAAAATTTTGGATTCTGCAACAGAGTAATAAGTGATGAAGAAAGCCTGTGTTAGAAGGAAAGAAATGATAATTTTTCATGTTTTAGTCAGATCATAATATTAACCCCTTCTTATCTCTCGATTGCTTGGTTAGGACTGATTTCTCCTTTATGACCTTTAGATTTCTATGTTAATATTAATCATGCTGTGGGGAAGTCCAAACAAGGAGGAAATGAATTGGGTATTAAATGGGTCTTCCCCTTGACACTTTCAGCTATGGACTCTCATAATTTCCTTCTTTTTTGATCTTCCTGTCTTTGAATGTCCCTTCCTCTTTCTCTCTCCATAGGGATGCTGGCAGTCTGTGTGGAGTGTGCACAGAAGATGGGACTTTCCGTCAATATGTCCATTCTGCTTCTTCACGTCGTGTGTGTGACTCTTCGGGTTACTGGACTCCCGAGGAGGCAGTAGGTAAAACTGAGCAGCTTCTCACTTTTTGCCCTGCACCTGGGAATGGCAGAACCATACCACTGGTCCTTGAGATGAGCAGGAGAGTTGGAATTAGTCTTAATTTGGGAAAAAACACTTCACCTCCTTGGCCTGCTTCTTCCTTTATGAATCTAAGTGATATAAGGATGAATAAGTTATTGGGTATCAGATCATTTTGGTAATTAAAGTATAATTGCAATTGCTTTGAAATACTGGCTGTGGAGATTATTTTGATGTCCTAAGTGCCAGTGATGGAGGGGAAGAATGGTTCCTCTCAGTGTCTAAGAAAGGCAAAGGGGTAGGAGGAGTCCACAAAAAGTAGTAACTTTAGTCTGGGCACATAGAATTCTGTATCCATAACTGTTGGCTAAACATTGTGTCATATTATATTGTTATATTATTGTTATTTTGTAATCTGATATATTGTTATGTTACATTTTATTTGTTTTATTATACTTTAAGAAATATAACATAAGACATTTTGGCCTGGACTTGTGATTTCATCAGTGTAGGGAGCTCCCAATGTGGAAACTTCCTCTGAACTGAGAGATTAAGTGATTTTCCTGAGGTAGCATATCTCAATGGTAGAACTTGAAACAAGGTTTTCCTGACTCCAAGGCTTTCTCTCTATCTAATATGCAGTACTATAATACACTCAATACACTATATAATTGTTTAAATGAATGTAACTACATAATGTTTAACATAAATAATAAACATATCCATGAGATAGCCTGACCTACAAAACACTGAAGCCCTACTTCTTAGTCATTTGTCTCAGGATGGTAATGGAAAACACATTATGGGGGGATGCTCCTATGTTGGAGGGAGTCAATGGGGATGAACTAGGTGTTCCAAACTGTTCGTTCTGATCTATGGTATTTATGAGTCTATTAACAGGGAACTAGCTGTACTTGAGACATAACTTAAGCCAGGCTCCCTAAAGACTGAAAACATTTTAGTTGTCGCTTTTGTGATCCCCCTTCCTCACTTCACTCACATATATACTGGCTCCCATTAGCTTACTTTAGGTGATTAGCCAATGTTTTTCTTCTTCTTCTTCTAAAGTAGAAAGACCAAAAAGAAAGATTCATAATTTTTTTTTCTGAATCCTTCTCCCTAAAGGGAGATATTACTACTGGTCTCTTTATTGTCACATCATCAGCATCATCACATCATCAGTATCAGTGGCAGAATTACCATCATTATTGTATTTTTATCATTCTTAAAGAACCACTGTGCCATTTGCTACTGGAGACAACCCTGGTAGAGATATAGTTCCCTCTTGGCAGGCTTGTAGTCTAAAATCAGATAGAGAAAAATTGAGGCTAATATGGTCCAAGAGCTAAAAGTGTTAAAAAAAAATTGTCACTTTTTATATGCAAGAGAAAAGAACCTTGAAAACGACTGGAGGAGGTAAAAGCCTTGATTGACTGTATACAATATCCTAAATCAGAGTTTTCTGGGAAGAATGGAAAAAGGAACATAAACTCTGCACTGGCACGGTATCTGAACAATTTAGATTGCCATTTCGTGAAAGACTGTTTTTCTGTAGCAAACAGTTTGTTCTGTGCTGGTGTTTTAGGACCTGTTTCATTCTCTGGCCCTTTATTTATCTTTGAATTCTTGGGGGAAAAAAATCCAAGATCTATTGGGTCTATACACCAAGAGGTAAGAAGAGTAAGGAAGAACTCTGAATTCTGATGCCTGCTGAGTGGTATAGGGCAAAGCACTTTAGTTTCCTAGGCCTCTCTTTTAGTCTCCAAAATGTGCATTTATTAGGGACTTACTATGTGTTAGACATAGTGCTAAACATTGGGGACAAAAATATAAGCCGACAAGACAGTCCCTACCCACAAGGAACTTATATTCTTTTTTTTTTTTTTTAATTAAGCAATTGGGGTTAAGTAACTTGCTCAAGGTTACACGGCTAGTCATTTGATTTATGCGTGGGTGCTCATTTTCTGAGGCCGGATCTGATCTCGGGTCATCCCAACTCCGAGGCCGGCGCTCTTACTCACTGCGCCACCTAGCCGCCCCAGGAACTTATATTCTAAAAGAGAAAGACAAATCATAACAGGAGATGGAAAGTAAGGGAGGGGTACTCACATGGGGCAAGGTTACTGCAAAGGAATGGAGAAATTAGGAAAGTAAATCGAGCTGGGGCCTCCTATGAAATGGCAATCACAGCTAGAGATTCACTCACCATCAGGAAAACAGGTTTCAGGGGAGAGGGATCTCCAGGTGAGGCAAGTCTTCCAATGTCTAAGAATGACCTTCCTCATAAGCCTGGCTTTAGGTAAGTAAAGACCAATAGTACTATTTCCTAATTTGCTGGTTTCTAGACCCACTTCTTTGAAAAGGTAGGTAAACTTTGGGTATTGAATACTATATTTATTGAATTATTGGTTAGTTTTGCTGAGCTTTTTTTAAAAAAACTTATTGTCATAAAGGATGGCTCTCTGAGATGAGTAGGAAAGAAATATATTGGAAAATGTAGATAATGTAAGAACAAAAAATTATTAAAAACAATTATGGAAAAAGCACCTTAAAGTTGATGAAATCTTGGCACATTCCATATTCAGAACCAAACTCATGGAAATATTTATAAATAACATCGTAATTCATTCAGCTCCATTCAGCAACCATTGATAGTTTACTAATGTGCTAGGTGCTATGGAAAGGACATGCACTAAAAGGAATAGGGCATAGTTCCTGTCCACAGAGTTAACAAACTGGTAGGAGAAATGCCAGGCATAGGGGATATACCTGTAATTGCTGCTACTGGGGAGTCTGAGGCTGGGGAATCTCTTGAGCTTGAGACCTCTGAGCTCTAGTATACTAGACCAATTGGGTATCTGCACTAAGTTCAGTCTCACACCAATATGATGAGCCCTCCCAGAGTAGAGTCATGAGGATGCCAAAGTAGGGATGAAATGTCTCAGGTCAGAAAAAAAGCTCCTATGCCAATAAGCAGTGGGATCGGGTCAAGGGTGGCTGCTGAACATCCAGCCTGTGTGAGATGGGGAGATCTGGTCAACACACACACACACACACACACACACACACACACACACACACACACACATGCACACGCACATACACAGAAAGGAGACACACAGAGAAATGGAGATAGATGGAGAGACAGAGACAGAGAAAGGAGAGATAGGGAGGGAGAAGGGAGGGAGAGGGGAGGGGAGAGATAAAGGGAGAGTGAAGAGAAAGGAAGGGAGAAAGGGAGAGAGAGAAAGAGAGAGAGAGAGAGAGAGAGAGAGAGAGAGAGAGAGAGAGAGAGAGAGAGAGAGGAAAGAGAGAAATTGAGAGAGAGGGAATGACGGGGAGAGAGAAAGGAAGAGGGAGAGAGGGAGGTTAGTACAAATCACTGAATAGCAATAGAATGGCATGTATCATAACTTATATTAAATAATTAAGAACATGTTTGCAAGGTTTTGTGTTGCTTTTAAAATTTTGAATCCCTAATTGCTAAGGTCATATGCATTTGTGGAGTGGAAAATAAAACCACTTTTGTGAATTATTCCTTCATATATGACCTCTTGAAATTTTATGATTGGTGTTCCTTTATAGATATTTATGAGGCATTGTGGCATGATGGTCAGAGAACTGGCCTTTGAGCCAAGAAGACTTATGTTTTAATTGTGCCTCTGACAAGTACTCATTGTGTGACTCTTGGCTTGTCACCTAATCTCTCAGTATTTTAGACAATTCTCAAAAATAATAAGTTAATAGCCTGTCAGTTGTTAATGTGTAGAGGGTATTTCCACACTGAGGATTCCTTGAAATGGTGAAATTGTAGGTCTCACATCCCCACCCAGATATACTCATTTGCATATATAGCTTGGCAACTGAATGTCTACTTCACTCTCATTCAGTGATTCTTGTTTATTTCTCTTGCCCCTCTGCTTTCCCTGGACAGACACATATATGCTCACAGGTAGCATGACTGTATAACAGTGAGAATTTAAAAAGCAATCTAAAAAAAGGGCTATAGCAAAGACAGGTTATAAGTCAGTGTTCATGGATGGGTAGGATGCTAAGATGGAATCCAAAGAACTAGAAAAAAAATTTGAGGAGAGGGGAGAGACTTAGAAAGCATTGTGTCTAACTTTTAATTTAGAATTCATGTTGACATTGCTGTAGTCTGGAGCTGCTCTTCCTCCATCTGGTCCATGCAGATAGCCTTACATTGTGGATCACCTACCTCTCCATGGATTCCTCCCAAGCTCTCTTTGACATGGAGGTCTTAATGGAAAACCATGAGTCTATTCACCTGGGACCCTTGGACACCTTCTGTGATAGTCCCTTCGCTGTCAAACTCAATGTTGAATGGAAAGTCTCAGGAGTGAAGGTCTACACATTTGATGAGAGGATGGAAATTGATGCAGCTCTCCTTACCTCTAGATTTAAAATCTATCAGTAAATATTTATGAAGTGTCTGCTATGTGCCAGGCACTGTGCTAAGTGCCGGGTATGCAGACATAGGCAAAAGAAAGTCCCTGTCCTTAAGGAATGCACAATCTAATGCGGGGGTGGGGGGTGGGCAGCATTTGAACAAATGTGCAGAAGCAAGCTATACATAGGATAAATGGAAAATAATTAAAGAGGCAAGGCTCTAGAATTAAGAGGTGTTGTTGAAGGCTTCCTGTTGAAAGTGGGATTTTAGTTGGGATTTAACATGTAAATAACCATTTATATCCAAAAATGGTAATATACTAAAAACAACTTCATTAATGTTGGATTTTGTAAGGACATCTACTAGGCAATACTTTGTTAGCCTAGCTTTTGGACTTAAAATCTGTGCTGATCCATTCCCATTCTTTTGAACTGTTCCCCTTCTCCCTTTCAAGGACATGTATTTAGAGCTAATTAATTAGTTTGGACCTCAGCATGTCTGGTGGATCTATTGACCTATTATGGGAGATTTGTAAGAAGACATGGATGAGGATCACTGGGGAAGGTCAGGCATAGATGAATAGTATTGTGATCTGTATAAGGATAAGGACTAGTACTGTGGTCTACACAGGAAACTCACAGATGAGTAAACTCCCTCTAGCAATATAAGATAGCACCATTTATACAACTTAAAGTCTTTTAGAGTTTCCTAGAGCCTTGGGCAGCTAAGTTGCGCAGTGGCTAGAATACTGGCCCTGACTGCAGGAAGACCTGAGTTCAAATCTGGCCTCAGATCCTTACTTGCTATGTGACCCTAGGTAAGTCACTTAACTCTGTTTGCCACAGTTTCCTCATCTGTAAAGTTAACTGGAGAAAGAAATGGCAAATTTCTTCAGTATCTTTGCCAAGAAAATCCCCAAAAAAGAGTCACAAAGAGTTGGACATGACTGAAATGACTCAACAAGAATAATAAGAGCACTAGGAGGTTAAGTGCCTTGCCCAGGGTAACATAACCAGTATATAAGATACTACTTGAATGCCTTGAACCTTAATCATGGCTTGGGGCAGCTCTCCATGCATAATACCATGTCTGCCATGTATATGCCTGCATAGGTGGAAGGGTACTTACATCGACACACAGATCTATTAGAATAGTAGACTAGATTTAGGGTTATGCACTGTAGTCATAGAATGACCTCATATCCTTATCCTCATTAGCGCTGTGCTCTGACCAAACAGGTAGAGCAGATTCTTAACACAAATAAAAGATTTTATTCTTTATCTTTTTTGTCACTATCTTTTTTTTTGTCATTCCACTCTCTCACTGCCTATTCCTAGGACCCCCAGATGTGGACCAACCCTGCGAGCCAAGCTTGCAGGCCTGGAGTCCAGAACTCCATCTGTACCATATGAACATGACTGTCCCCTGTCCAGCAGAAGGCTGTAGTCTGGAGCTGCTCTTCCTCCATCCGGTCGATGCAGATAGCCTTACACTGTGGATCACCTACCTCTCCATGGATTCCTCTCAAGCTCTCTTTGACATGGAGGTCTTAATGGAAAACCATGAGTCTATTCACCTGGGACCCTTGGACACCTTCTGTGATACTCCCCTCACTGTCAAACTCAATGTTGAATGGAAAGTCTCAGGAGTGAAGGTCTACACATTTGATGAGAGAATGGAAATTGATGCAGCTCTCCTTACCTCTAAGCCTCATAGTCCACTGTGTTCTGGCTGCAGGCCTGTGAAGTACCAGATCCTTCGGGATCCCCCATTTAAAAGCAGCTCCCCTGTCATGGTGGCAAACCGTTATCGGAAATTCACTGACGAGTGAGTTGGAAAACTGTCTTGGAGTTTTTCTAGGGTTTCCAATAAGATTATGGTTTTCTTCCTTTGGGAATGTTTAAATACCTAATATGTTCTAGGGGACTATGGCAAGTACTAGGGAAGCAAATACAGAACAGTCTCTGCTTTGAAGGAGCTTACAGTCAATTCAGTGGAAATTTAACAAGCACCTACTATGTGTTAGATGCTGGAGAAATAAAGTCAAGAGTAAACCAGTCAATGCTTTCAAGGAGAGCTCATGCTGAATTCAACATGAATTTTTAAAGTGTCTCTTATATGCTAAATTCTGAGGAACGAAAGACAGTCCCAGACCTCATGCTACTGAGTGGGGAAAAAAGAATACATAGACAAGAAAATAGATTAAGGGAAGAGTGTTGGCTTCCTTTGAGGAGATGACATTTGGAGTGAGTTTTGAAGGAAGCTCGGGATTCTTAAGAGGAGGGAGAGCACTCTAGGCATAGTGGACAGCTTTGGCCAAGGCAAAGAAATAGGGGGTGAAAGGCCTTGTATAAGAAACAGCAAGTGGCTAAATTGGGCTGGAACATAGAATGCATAGAGGAGAATAACATTCTATAAGACTGGAAAGGTAGATTGGGGTCAGATCGGAAAGGGTTTTAAAAGAGAAAACAAAAAGAAGAGTTTGGCTTTTATCTTAAAGACCAAGGGCAGCCCCCTGGAGGAGGGAAGCGGCAGGGTCTAATTTGTGCATTAGGAATATTGGCTTGTCAGTTGTGTGGAGGTGGTTTGGAGAGGAGAGAGACATGATGCAGAGCGATCGCTTAGGAGGCTAGTGCAGGAGTCTGGGTAAAATTTGGCAAGAGCTAGATTACTGCTGTGTTCGTGTGAGTGGGAAGAAGTGAAGGGGAGCGAGATACATTTCCCAAACAAACTCAGTGAAACATAACAGTGCGTCAGCTGTGGGGAGTAAGGGAGAGTGAAGAGCTAAGGATGACTGAGCTTGTAAAGTTGGGTTAGAAGTATGATGGCCCCCTCCATGGAAATTAGAGAAGGTTGAAGGAGGGGATGGTTTTTTTGGGGGTAAATAAGGGTCTGTTTTGGACATGTTAAGATTAAGATATCTATAGGCATCCTCCACTTGGAGAAAGCCAATATTTGTTTGGTTTTATTGGGCTGTGTTAAGGAAAAAAGAAGAGGGTTGGTCATATAGATGTGGGAGTCATCTGAAAAGATAGGTAATTAAACCCATGGCAGGTTGTGAGATGACTAAGATAGAGACTGGAGAGAAGTTGTAGCGGCAAGCACCCCAATATCCCCAGGGTAGCTGCCAACACAGGTTCTTAGATCTGCTTTTGTAAAGGAAAGCAACTCAAAATGGGTTAACAAGCTTACTTTAATCAAACAAACATACATTACCTAGTTCAGGGGAAAAAGGTCAGCACCCCGAACTTCAGAGTTACAGAACTTACAGATCAAACAGACAGGCTTCCAAACTGTCCAACCATTATATCAATACCAAATCACAGTTACCAGAGAGGGAAGCATCAACATCTGGGTTTTCAAAGCCGGGGGCTCTCAACAACAGCTTCCCAGAGTCTCATCTGGTCAAATCACACAGCACTTCTCAAAGTGAGCCCCAAAGCAAAGCCTCTCCTCAGGGCTTATATAGCCTTCTCTTGGCTTAGAGAATGTAACAACCTTCTGGACCCACTGCCCAATCACAAAGTATCAAGGTGTGGGCTTTCCTGAAAAACAAGCCTCCCACCCCAGGCTCCAGGTGCACTTAAGCTAGGGGCAGGGAAGATCTTTCAATTTGCATTTCCATTACATTCGGCCCCAAGATCTTTCATGCCCATAGCATATGCAATTTACATTTGAATTAGCACTAAACATCTCTTAGGTCACATATTCCAGGTACATAAGAAAATCACAATATAATCTCAAAATACAATAGTCCAAGTCTTCCACTCATGGGGCAAATGTTAGTCCACTTATCAGTAAAATCAAAAGTCACTCTTAAGTTAACTCAATCAGTTACATCAGTTTTCAAAGTACAAGTCTTCCACTTCATGGGGCAAAGTCTTGATTAGCTCAATTAGTCTCTTATCTGTAACAATATCTCAAAGTACAATTTGTCACTTATTCAGTAAAGTCTTACTAAGTATGCCCATAGCATAGACAATTTACATTTCAATCAGCACTAACCATCTCTTAAGTCATATTTTCAAGATACATTTAAAGTTACCAAAGTGGCCACTGGGCCTTAAACACAAAATACAAAGCATTATCACATCAATTCACAAAATACAAAGCATTATCACATAAAGTTCTCTTGGGAGGAGGGGGGCGGGTGGTGTCCTTCCCGCAACACTGCTCCAGCCCCTGCTTCCAAGTCCAGAGAGGGGGCTGGGCAACAAAACCAAAGTGGGGTCCTTGGGGTCTATGGCACTTCACCCCACCCACCAGTCACAAGTCCATCCTCCCCCTGGGTCCCAAACTGTGGGATGCAGCAAGGAAACACAATCAGTGCCCCTGCTTTGCCACACAGTCCTTATCTTGTCCTGTGGCTGAATTCCAAACTCCTGGGTTCCTTCTCCTCCAGCAGAAGGCAGCAGCTCCAGGCTTCTCCACAGATCTCCATGCAGGCAGCTCACCATTCCTGCTCTCAGCTCAGTGAAGTCAGCATGCAGGCCATTCTTCTCTCCTGCTCCATGGCTCCACAGAATCACAGCTACCACAACTGGGAAACAAACAATTATCCCAGCCCCCATACTTTCCTTTTACTCAGCAGATCCCATCCCTCGTCGCCATTTTGTAGCAGCAAGCACCCCAACATCCCCAGGGTGGCTGCCAACACAGGTTCTTAGATCTGCTTTTCAAAAGGAAAGCAACTCAAAATGGGTTAACAAGCTTACTTTAATCAAACAAACATACATTACCTAGTTCAGGGGAAAAAGGTCAGCACCCCGAACTTCAGAGTTACAGAACTTACAGATCAGACAGGCTTCCAAACTGTCCTACCATTATATCAATACCAAATCACAGTTACCAGAGAGGGAAGCATCAACATCTGGGTTTTCAAAGCCGGGGGGCTCTCAACAACGGCTTCCCAGAGTCTCATCTGGTCAAATCACACAACACTTCTCAAAGTGAGCCCCAAAGCAAAGCCTCTCCTCAGGGCTTATATAGCCTTCTCTTGGCTTAGAGAATGTAACAACCTTCTGGACCCACTGCCCAATCACAAAGTATCAAGGTGTGGGCTTTCCTGAAAAACAAGCCTCCCACCCCAGGCTCCAGGTGCACTTAAGCTAGGGGCAGGGAAGATCTTTAAATTTGCATTTCCATTACAGAAGTCTTAACACAGAACCCTGGAATACATTCATGCATACAGTTGGAGAAAAGGATGATGATTCTTCAAATGACACTGAGAAGTATTGGCTAGATATATAGGTGAAAAAGAAGAGAGAGGAGGGTCATGAAAATGTGGGATGTTACAGGTTTCTATTTGAAGAAGGGGATTGGCAGTATCAAATGCTGTAGAGAGTTTAAGAATATTAATTAAGCACTGAGAAAAATCTATAGGATTTGGCATTTACTAGATGATTGAGAGAGCAGTTTCAGTTGAATGCTGAGGAAGAAGCCAGATTGTAGTGGGTAAAAAGTGAGTGTTCTAGGAGTTCAGCCATGAAATGGAAAAGAGATTTAGGCCAGTAGTGTGAGGAGATAGTAGGATTAAATGAAGATTTTTGGTTTGTTTGTTTTCTACAATGCAATAGATTTGGGAATATTTGTAAGCAGTAGGGAATGAGTCTAAGGATAGATTTGAAATTGAGGGGAAAAGGGTAAGACCAAAAATAATAGTTTCCAGGGAAGATGGAAGAAGATGACATCAAAGACACAAAGAAGGGTTGGTGTTATCAGGAATAAGGACTACCTCTACCTCCTAGATTGTAGTAAAGGAAGACAGGAGTGAATCATGACATTGAAGTGGCTTGAAATAGAGAGTTGAGGAGAAAAGGGAACTTGTGATGGATTACCTTTTTTTTGACATGATATTTGGTGAATTCTTCTATTAGGGAAGATAATAGGAGGGTTGTGTAGGTAGTTTGAGGAGAAGGGAGAAAATCTGGAACAGATGTTTAGTAGAGTAGAGTATTGAGTCAATTAGGGGAAATAGTAAAAGGATTGTTGTTCAGGAATGTGACTTGTAGAGGATTAGACTAGTACAATTGTGCAACTTTCTACATTTGCATTCAGCAGCATGGATGTAGGATTTGAGAAAGTGGATCATGGACGGTGGGTACATTTGGAGGTGATAATGAGATTAAGAATCTGTTTGAACTTTTTTTTTTTTTCTTAAGCAACTGGGGTTAAGTAACTTGCTCAAGGTTACAAGGCTAGTCATTATTTATGTGTGGGTGCTCATTTTCTGAGGCCGGATTTGATCTCGGGTCATCCCAACTCCGAGGCCAGCGCTCTTACTCACTGCGCCACCTAGCCGCTCCTGCTTGAACTTTTTTATTCCTGTATGAAACTGTAGTAGAGTAAAGGTCATGGACATAATAATGGTAATAACAAGAATAATACTTAAGTACTTTAAGGTATGCAAAGAGCTTTACATATAGAATCTCATTTGATACTCATGATAATCCTTTGAGGTGGGGAAATAGCATCTGTTCAGAAAAATAAAGAACAAACATAAAGTAAATACAAAACAATCTCACTTGGGAGTGGAGAAGAGTACTTAACAAGGGAGATCAAGAAAGGCCTTGTCTAGATGCTGATAACTGAACTGAAGGAAGTTTGAAGACAGCCAAGGTTTTGAAGAAGCAGAGATAAGAATAAAGTACATTTCAGTCACACAACCTTTACAAAGGTATGGAGGTTGGATAACAAATATCATGGATAGGGAAAGTTAGGTAGGTGACAATTGCACAGATTGTTGAATAAGCAAAATTTGTTTAAGGAGCCACCAAACCTCCCTTCCTACAAATTCATTCATCACAAATGTGTCAGATACCTAATGCAGTGAGAATTTCTTCTGACTATCAAAGTCTAACTGAGGAAACGTTGAGATATCATCATTCATACTCAGGTTTAAAGATCTAATAATATTAAAAATGAAACAAAACATTTCAATAACCATTAACGAAAGGAGCTGTACAAGTATCTTTGCTGAAGCCAAGGAAGATTCAGAGTTGAATAAAGCTCTGGCTTTCCCTTGAGGAATTTGTAGTCTTATAGGAATGATACAGAAATGACTATGATATAAGGCATATAACAAATTGTTAAAGGTGTGAGAGATAAAAAGTGTTGTGATTGAGGTTTATAATAATAAGGCTGTGATAAAGTACTGATGAATAAACAAAGGATAAAGAATGTCTAGATGTAAACATTAGGCATCATAGAATATCTTTTAGAACATAGACTTCTTCTAGAATATAGGAGAGTGGGAGAGTAGGGCAAGCTAATGATTCTGAACACATACCTAGTACCAGACTATAAGGAAGCTACCTTGTCTTTATAAGACTTTTCTTGGGAAATAGCCATCTGGAAAAACCCTCTGGTTGGCCTTGTTGCCTCAAATATCTCTTAGCTCTAATCCATCTTCCAGGTGATGTTCCTAAATCTCAGGTCGAATACATACCTTCTGCTCAATAAACTTCAGTGGCTCCCTATTACTGCTGGGATTAAATGCAAAATCCTGTTTAGCTTTTAAAGCCCTTCATCATCTGGGCCCTTCCCACCTTTCCATTTTTCTTACACTTTTCATGTCCCTCCATATACTCTGCCATCTAGCAGCACTGTCCTCATTGCTGATCCTCACAAAGGACATGCCATCTCCCTTCTACAGTCATTTTCACTCACTGCCCCATCCCCCCATGCCTGGAATTCTCTCCCTTTTTCTCCACCTCCTGACTTTCCTTGCTTCCTTCAGATCTTAGTTACTCATCCCCCCAACCACTTCTACAAGAAGTTTTTCCTTGAGCTCCTTAGATTTTTCCTCTAAGTTATCTCCAATTTTCCTATACAGTAATACTATCTTTATGTACATAGTGTTTTACGTGTCTCCTCTACTAGAATGTGAGTTCCTTGAGAGCAGCAACTGTTTTTGGCCTTCTTTCTATCCCCAAAGCTTAGCAAAGCACCTGGCATATGGTAAATGATTAATAAATGCCTCTTGACTTTACTTGCCTTGGAAATAAAACAAAGTTGGTTATTTGACCTATTCAAAGAAGTACAAAGAAGAAACTCAGAGAACAAAGTTAATCCCAAGTCCCATAGTTGCCATCATCTTGGTTGCTTCTAAGATCCACCCAAATCAGTTCTTTTCCATATTATCAGCGAGGTGGTACAATGGATAGACCACTGAGACTAGAATATGGAAGAACTGAGTTTAAATATGGACTTAGATGTTTAATTAGGTCTGTGATCCTGCCAAGTCACTCAACCTTTTTCAGCCCCAGCTTCCTCATCTGTATAATGGGGGTAATAATACTTTCATGCTTGTTATGAGGACAAAAGTTTATCTTTTTATCTTAAGTACTATATATATACTATTGTTATGACATACATATATGCCTTCTTAATATTTCTTTATATGAAAACAAATGACAAAAGTGCATTCAGTTCATTCACTCTTTTACCCTTGACTTTGTACCTATCATGTATATATGGGGTGGTCTGTAAGGGAGTAGGCAGAGAAGAATGTAAATATGAATGACACAGTTCATAGTCCTAAAGAGCTTAATTCTAGTAGAGGACACAAGACATGTACGCAAATAACCGTATTTGTTTTAGTAAGTAAACATGACAAGTACTGCAAAAGAGACACAAAGTTTCTATAAGGGTTGTGGGAGACCTTGAGAATAGACAGTTTCATTCTTTGTGTTTGTTTCTCCAGCACCTAGTATTGTATCTGACATAGAGGAAGTCTTTAAAATTTGTTGATTAATTGCAGAGAAAAATCAATTCTGTCTAGGAACTGGTGGGGTGGGGGTACCAGGAAAACCTTCATGGACAGGGTTGGATTTGATTTTAGCTTTAAAGGAGGGATAGGATTTGGACAGACAGAAATGGCAGGGGGAGAAGGTTTTTCCAAGTAGACACAACAGTGTGACCAAAGGCAAGAAGGGGCAGGGGTGGGTGTTGGAATGCATATTTAGGAAATGATGCTCTAGTCCAATTTGGTAGGAACAAAAGGTACATTAAGAGGAAGAGTAGAAGTTCAAGTCTAATTACTATAACTATGAATATCGGGCTAAAGAATTAGTGATTTTATTCAGTAGGTAATGAGAAACCATTGAACCTTTGGGGCTATTATCAGTCCCATGTGTAATGAAGGTAACTCTAGCAGTGGTGTGTAGGCTGAGAAACTAGAAGGGGAGAGCATGTCTCTGTACTATCCTATAGACTCCTTTCAATGTTTCCCTTTTGGTTTTGACAGGGAAGTTACTCCTGGTCAAGTATATCAATACCAAATTCAAGCTGCAGCTGGCACAGAACTGGGAGAAGCTTCTCCTCCTCTGATCCATATCCATGGCACCCCCTACTGTGGGGATGGGCAGGTGACAGAGTGAGTACTCTTTCCAGTAGGAACTTATGAGCAAAGATGGTTGGATTGTGAAGGACATTTCAGCCCAGAGTTTGGGTTTTGATGTATTGTTGTGAAGTTGGGGTAGGGTAAGAAATGTCAACCTTTTTAGTTAATCATAGATTTCCAGAATCTAGAGCTTAAGTAGGAATCTTTGATGGGAATCACAGTCTACTTCCCTCTAGATTTTGGCAGTTGATCTGAGCTCCTCACTTTGTGGTAACTCCACATTATTGGAATAAGTGGTTACTGGTCAGTGACTCAAAGAGGCATCTAAGTGGGAAAGAAGGAGGTGAATCGTAAGCTTCTACTTAAGCTTCCCCCCCCACCCCCCGCCATGACCTGAGAACCAACATATTGGTGGGGTAGTATATTAGAAAAACCACTGAACTAGGTTCCGGGATTGGCTCCGCCACGAACTAGCTGAGTTACCTCATAGCTCACCCCTGGTGAGAAACCCAGGAGAAGAGAGTGTGCCATCACATCGCCTTAGAAATAGACATCTTTGTTCTTGTAAACTTCTGTGTTGTTGTGTTGTGTTTTGTTTTACTTCCCCCATAGTTACCTAATAAAGCTCCCTTTGAAATGTCAAGCTTACCTTTGTTAAACTGAAGGAGTAAGGATTTCTTTTTTCCACATTCAGACCTAGAGAAGGGTGATGGGATTAGCCCTAGAGGCCAAGGTGTGCTGATGGTTCTTACCAAGGCCACATCAGTCCTAAGACCTTCTGGGAGTTGGGCTTATCAGAAAGGTGAAAACTCATAATCAAGGACCTCTGGGTGGAATTGTGAGTGATATTCCTCTCCTATCTAGGATATTTCCTAAAGTCATAAAGATATCTTCTATCATAAAATGTCCTAGTGGAATTGGCTTAACCTCTGGGATCTATAGTGGCAGATGGCTCAGTATTTCCCTTTCATACTTGTAAGACCAAAAGAGTATCATAAGGACGCAATAGAAGGGTCTTGCAAACAGTGAAATAATTAAAGCTTTGAAAAGAGAGTACTACAAAAGCCTTGTGATCACAGCAGTTCATAAAGTTGTGGAACATCTTGGCAAAGAATTAACAGTGTCTTTGTCAAATTGTGTGTCTTTTTCTTCTATATGGAACATTGTTATTCTCTAGGAAATGCTCAGTACCTCTGGGTCATTAAGCATTCTGTGCTCCCAGCATTATGTAGTGAAGTGTCAAGAGGCTTGTGGCTCTTGTGGCTTGGTAATTCACTTGCATAGCCTGAACAGTCAGGGACTATGACTTTATGGAAAACACCTAATACTCTAGAATGATATTTTCAATTGGCAATGAAAAGTCAGCTACAGTTTGCCTTTTGTGGCAAAAAAATGCAGAAATATAATAGACCTAGAGAAGCTTGAAATCCTAGCTTTCTTTTAGTAGTTGACCCATCATGGCTTGAATGTTCCTTATCATGTGTGGAAGGAACATCAAGAATACTGATATAGTCACCTAATCAGGTGGCATTTCAAAGTCACTTAAAAAATTCCTCCTTGGATTCCAGTTAAATTAAAAGAGGCTAAACTTTTTGACTTCTCTATGGATTTATCTTCTGCTAATTTCATGATCAAACTATCAGTAGAGCATAGCACCACATCTGGCATCCTCCAAAGCATTATTAAGTTCAGTGAAGTAGTGGGAAATCTCAGGGGCCACATAAACAGTGAACTATGGTTATTTAAGTCAGAAATGCCACAAGGCTCTCCCCACTCCAATCCATCTTCTATTTGGCTAGGAAAGCCATCTTTCTAGAGCACAGTTATCTATTTGAGGCACCTCCCCTACTCAGTCAACTTTATAAGCTCCCTATTATCTTCAGGATCAAAAAATGAAGTACTCTGGCATTCAAAGCTCTTTATAACCTAACTCCCTCCACTACACACCTTTCCATTCTCCTTTATACCTTATTCTCCCCTCTTCCCATACTTGATAATTCAATATCATTGACTTTCTTGTAGTTCCTGGAATAAGTCACTCCATCTCCGGTCTTTGGGCATTTGTCTACAATGTTATAATTGTATAAATGGCTCTGCTCACTTTGCTTTACATCAATTTATACGGATCTCCCCAAGTTTCTCTAAAACCGTCCCTTTCATTATTATTTTCAGGAAAAATACTATCCAATATAATTCATATGCCATAGTTTGTTCAGCTCTGCCTCACTTGGGAATCACTTCCTTAGTTCCCAGTTCTTTGCATAGATACTCTACTCTTGTCAGACCTCATTGAGAGTGTTGTTTTCAGTTCTGAGATCAGAGGTAAGAAAGATATTGATAAACAGGAGAACATCCAGAAAATGACAACCAGGATGGTAAAAGGCCTTGGCTCCATGACATATGAAGCTCATTTGAAGATATTTACCCTGGGGAAGAAAAGGCTAAGGGGAGAACATGATAGTGTCTTAAAGCATTTGAAGGACTGTCACACGGAGGAATGACTAGACTCATTTGTCTGACCCATGAGGGAACAACCACAAGCACTGGGGGAAAATGGCAAAGAAGGAAATTTAGCTTTGTTGTCAAGAAAGACTTCTTAATTATTAGAGCTTGCTCATAGTCATAGAACTTAATGATATGCACAAGTCTGCCACCGTGGAATTCTGATTTTACTTAGTTTGTTTAAATACATCAGAGATTTTAAAAGTTTATAGAAGTTTTGTTGATTTTTATAATTTTAAGATATAGAGATAATAATTTTAAGTTATGGAACTGGATGAAATTACCATAACAGGACAAGCAACATATTTTAACTTGCTTCATTACAAAGCCAAAGGGAAACTCACCATTTCTCACTCCTTTTCTCTTAGGAGTCTGGGAGAAGAATGTGATGATGGAGATTTGCTTGATGGAGATGGATGTTCTAGAAAATGTAAGAAGGAAAAAGGCTTCAACTGTGTTGGTGAGTCTAGGACATTTTCCTTGGGCTGTTTTTGAATCTGTTTCCTTTTGTCAGTAACAACGGATCATTTTTCCATTTTTGTTACTATTACTTTAGCCATTCATTGAGGAGGAGCACAATTGTTCATCCATGTTGTTTATGGCAGCCTTATTGTATTTGAGTATGCCAAAAACTATAAAACTAGAAAGGAAGATTGAATACAATTTTCATTTACTATTAATTTCCTTCATAGACATTAGACACTATGTTGTGTGTTGTACAGAACATATGCCTAAAATGATCTCTTGACTCTAAAAGATTAGATTCTTTGCTCATAGAGATATGAAACCTCAGAAAGGAAATTAGAGGTCTGTCACACTGGATAGAGTGGCGGGCCTAGAGTCAGGAAGATTCATCATCCTGAGTTCAAATCTGGACTCAGATACTTAGTAGCTGTGTGACCCTGGGCAAGTCACTTAACCATGTTTGCCTCAGTTTCCTCATCTGTAAAATGAACTGGAGAAGGCAATGGCAAACTACTCACTCCAGTGTCTTTGCCAAGAAAAGCCCAAATGGGGTCACAAATGGTTGGACATGACTAAATTGACACAGCAACAACAACAACAAAAACAGTAAGTCCAGTTTTCTATTTAGTGTGGGAATTCTCTCTACAGATCTTTTGACAGTAAACCTGGGCTGTTCAATTCATTTCTATAAGTATTTATTGTATAATTACTATGTGCCAAGAACTGAACTAGGCACTGGAAATAGGAAGACAAAAATGGAAGATTCCCTGCCTTTATAGAATTCACAACTTATCTGAGGGAAAACAGTATGGACACAGAGCAGGAAATGCAAAATATACCAGGTGAATACAAGTATTTGGAGATGGGAGAAACTAACAACTGGACAGATGGGAAAAGACCTCATGGAGTAGATGGCACATTATGTGAATGAAAATGGCTCATTGGCAGGAGGTCTGGATTCAGAGTCAGAGAACCTGGTTTTTTATCTGTCTTGCCCCTTTCAGGTTATGTGCATGTCCTTAAAAGTTCCTTAATTTCTCTGAGCCTCATTTCTTCATCTGTCCAGTGAGAGGGTTGTATTAGATGTCTTCTAAGATTCCTTCCAGATCCAAATTTATGATCCTAAAATCCAATCCTGTGAGCTAAGCCTTGATTGGATCTGCAGAGTCTAAGTTACAGAGATAAGGAGGGACACCATTCTAGGCATGGGGGACAGTTTATATACAAAGGCATGTAGATAGAATGCCTGTACAGGGATTAGTAAGTAAATCTGTTTATAATGATAAGTAAGTCTAGAAAGATAGACTGGCAGCATATTTTTGTGTTTTATCCTAGCTATGATAGTAATACACTGAAGGAAGCTTATTGATCAGGGAAATCGGACGTATGCTTTAGAAATATCAATTTAGCTGCTCTGTAGAAGATGATTTAGGGAGGATAATGAAGGCAAAGAGACCATTTAGGACACTATTGCAGTAGTTTACATAAGAGGTGATCAGGGGCTGAACTAGGGTGTAAGTGGAAAGGAGGTGAAAGATTCATGATACAATGTAGATTTCAAATCAACAAGACTTGTGAGAGGAAGAGAAGAATAATAAATATAAGTAGAAGTTGCATATATCTTTAAAGTTTGTAAAAAAGAACCCAATACAAAACATCTCTATGAACATTTTATTCTATCCCTAAGATAACCCTGGGTGGTAGGTGCTATCATTATCCCCACTTTACAGATGAGGAAAGTGAAATAAAGAGGCTAAATGACTTGTCCAGGGTCATATATCTAGGAACTATTTGAGGCAGGATTTACATTTGGGTCTTCCTGACTCTAGGTCCAGGACTGTATCCACTGTGCCTCTTAGCTGAGATTATAAGATTGTAGATTTAGAATTGAAAGGGACTTTAGTTCACCATTTCCAAAGACAATATATTCCATTTTTTAATAGCTCATATGTGGGAAAATTCTTACAATTGACAGATGTGTGCTTCCCTTTGCCTCCACTGTTTTGTCCTTGTTCTGTTCTCTGGAGCTATATAAAATAAGTGTAATCTGTTTCAAATAAAAATTATTCTTAATTAATGATAACAATAACTAACACTTATATGGTACTTGCTATATATGTACCAGACACTGTGAAAATTGATAGTCCTTCAGGTATTTGAAGGCAGCTGGTATGTTTCTCCTAAGTCTTCTTATCTTTTGGCTAACTAGTCCTTCCCCTCCCTCCTTCCCCATCCCCCACACACAGGTCTTTCAGCTATTGTTCAGATGAAATGATTTTGAGTCTCCTCACCTTGACCTTGTCTTCAGATGCTCAAGTGCCCCCTACCATTTAGTTCTTGTGAAGAATTTGCTTTGTAAATATTAAAGAGTTATGTCTGAATTATTGATGAATATTATTTGTCAATATCCCTCCTAAACCTGTCTGCTACAACTGAAGCCAACACTCCCGAAGTGGACTGACCAAGTCTGAGGAGAGGTGGTGCACATTCCCTGGTTCCGAGATTTAGACTTCCATCCATTCAGCCTAGATCTCTTTAACTTCAAAGGCAGCCATATGCCACACTGTTCATCTGAGTGATCATTTTCATCAGGTCTTTTTAGGTGATCTTTTACATTTGTCATTTAGCCAAATTTTGATTTTTGAAGCTGAGTATGGCTTTACATTTGACTCTTATTACACTTCATTTGGTTAGTGTCCTAAATCTAAGAATAACTGGAACTAAATAATACTGTTTAAAGCCTTCCAGGGAAGCACATTCTGTAGCTTCTTAAAGTTATTTGTTACAGTAAACAGTAAAAGTCACAGTCAAGTCTAATATGTTAAACAGAACCCAGCACACAGTCTTATTTTGTCCTATCTCAACATACCAAATATAGTGTAACAGAGCTGGAACTAGCATGAGGTGATCAGATATATGCCCCAGGGCACCAAAAAGTTCTAGGAGTCTGACAGCAGCTGTACTCCTTTAGCTAATAACATGAATTGAGCTCAGCACTTTTTTGAAATTTTTTTTTGGTTTGTTTATACTGGACCTGTGATTTCATTGGTTGAGGCAATCATTGCCAAAAGCTTTACCTTCCTGTTAAGGGCCATTGCTTGATCTGAATAGGTATATGATCAACTGATCTGGGGGTGGGGTAATGGGTCAAATTCTCAAATTGCTTTGAGAACCAGTTGGAAGGCCTGTCACCCACATGGCATCATTCCTCCATTTTATTCTCCCCATTCCTGTGCAAGCTTCCAATCTTTCCACATTGGGAAGATTCCCCCAGTCTCCAAGGAGGCCACAATCTGCTCTCCTGATCATCTTGTGGGTACAGAAGGTGGCATTGACTGGGTTTTACCCCAAGGCAGAGTTAGAGCCCCTTTGCACAACCTGTCCTGGAGCTAACTCCTACTTGCTAATAATTAAATTTTCAGTGTGAACACTGACACCTTGAAAATGAACTAATCAGGTCACACAACCATGTAGGTCAGAGATGGGATTTGAACTCAGGTTTTCTGGGTCAGCACTCTATCCACTTTGCCATACTTCACCTTTTTTTGTCTTTGTTTTCTTTAATTTTGAACTTAAATACCAAATAAAATGAACATTTCCATATACAAAGTTCAACAGAGAAAGAGAACTTTACATATATGAACTCTTATTTTTAGTTTCCTTTTTTCCTTTATGAAAAGAATAAATTCAACATATAACTTTCTAAGTTTCTTGCTTGCCTGTTTTCCTTCTGGCTTTCTTCTGGTTTCTTCTTTGTGTGTATAAAAACATGCTCCTTTAAATAATCTTTCCACAATTCTCCTTCCCAACAACCCCCACCCCTCATTAAAGAGGAAAAAAAAAGAAATCTTTGTAATTAACATGCATATTTCATCTTTCAAAAATAAACAAAAAAATGAAAACAAGCCTGTGTGTGTGTGTGTGTGTGTGTGTGTGTGTGTGTGTGACACTTTCCTCAGCTGAGGAAATATATCTACATCCCCTTAAAAATAGCAAAAAATACTGAACATTAGTATAAAATATGGAAGGAGATGAGAAGGTACGTGAGTCAGTAAAGTGTGCTAAATTTGGATTTAGAAAGATCTAGGTTTGAAAAAACTGTGTGTCCCTTGGGCAAGAGATTCATTCTTTCAGAGAGTTTCAGTGCCTCTTAGAGGTAGCTAAAAGGTGAAGAAGATAGATAGAGCTCTGGGCCTGGAGTCAGGAAAATTTGAGTTCGAATCCACTCTCAGAAATAATTACCTGTGTGACCTTGGGTAAGTCCCTTAAACTTCTGTCTGCCTTAGTTTCCTCTGATGTGAAGTGGCGATAATAATAGACTCTCCCTCGCATTGTTGTGAGGATAAAAATGATATATTGTAAAGTGCTTAGCATAGTGCCTGCCACATAGTAGGTGCTATAAAAATGCTAGCCAGCATTATTATTAATTATCCTCTCTGAGCCTTAGCTTCCTCTTCTGTAAAATGGGTTTAATAATAGCACTGACCTCACAGGATTGTTCTGAGCGTCGAGTTAGAGATTGTACGTTCTATATTTTGTCTAAATATCAGTACTTGTTTCTGTTACTTGATTAAATTGGCAGTCTTTGGGGTTCATGAGTTACATCTCCTTGACTCTCAGTTTTTCAGGAGTCTGGTGGAAAAGTTATCATCAATGAAATAATGACTCTTTACTCACAATAGTTAGCCTAAGAGTTTTAAAGCATCTTGGTATTTTTTTCTGTTGGTTTTTTTCCTTTGAGTTCCAAAAGCAGTTTGATAAGCAATTCATCTGATGCCTAACTTTTTTTTTTCCTGAGTGGAGCTTCTGTTGATAACTCTGGGTGGTTGTCCCAAGTGTTTTGATTCTATTTGATTCTATTGATCCCTAAGAAAAAGACAATGACTCTAATCAGGCACCAGGGCTAGACTAACCGGCACTCTAGGGGTTGGCCAAATGAAATTAGAATTCAACATCAGTGTAGGCCTTGATTATAATGTACTTATAACAACAAACTCATTTTGGTTGGGTCATATGGAGTATACCTGCAAATATTTATAGAAAATCCATGCCTGAGTAGATACGTGGGTTCCATATCTGCATCTTTCATCAAACTAATAAAAAAAAACCTTAGATACTTAGTTTACTTGTATAAAAATAGGCATCACCACTATGTAAGTTGTGAGCATGATATCCAGTATGAATCAATGGATTGAAATTAATTTAATTCAACAGAAATTTATCAATCATCTCCAGGTCTTCTAAGAGTAGCTTCCATTTATATGACACTTTAAGGTTTGCAAAGTGTTTTACAAATATTAACCTGGCTACAACACTGGGAAGTAAGTGATATTATACCCACTTTATAGTTGAGAAAACTGAGGCAGAGGTTAAGTCACATAACTAGACAGGTTTTGAGCTCAGGTCTTCCTGGTTCCAGATTTGATACTCTATCCCCTGCATCATCTAGATGCCTCTATCATCTTACCTTAAATCCATTTTAAGTGACCTTTCTATGGCACTGGTTACCCATTTCCCAACTGTTTGTCCTAGAGAATGCTCATACCTTTTCTGCTTCTGATAACAAATATCTTGACAGGGGAGCCAAGCCTGTGCTACATCTATGAGGGAGATGGGATATGTGAACCTTTTGAGAAGATGAACAGTATCCTAGACTGTGGCCTCTATACTCCAAAAGGCTATCTGGATCAGTGGGCCACTCAGGCTTATACATCTCATCAGGACAATACGATGTGCCCTGTTTCCTTGGTGACTGGGGAACCTCTTTCCAAGGTAAGTCAAGTCCTATGACCAGGGTGGGGTGTGAGTGAAATGGTAAGTTAGTTGAATTCTGTCTTTGATAGCTTTATATCCATCTCCCTTCTTCTGGCTGCCTTGACCCCACCTATCCCTGTGTATGCCTATTCTTCATCAGCTTCTCTAATAACCTACCATAATCCCTGAAAAAGTCTTAATTGATAAAATACTGTCCTTCACTTAGGTCATTTGTATCTTAAATTTAGCTATTGAAAATCGACAAATCTTAAGACCCTGAGGAATGATTCTTTAATAGTGAAATCTGGAGTATACCGACACAAGAGTGTGGGTAAAGATTTGGTCACTGAAGGCCATGGTTGGGGCCTTTCAAATCATCACACGTCTTTGTAAGGTCAACTCTGTGATTTGTCTGTCCTGCCTAAGAAAAAGAGGGAGATTTTCTTCAGATGCTTAGACCAGGACATGCATTAGAAGAACCAATTGTCAAAGCAGCTGTCACATTTGAATTGGGCTCTATTTTCAGGGAAGCTGAAATCACTACTCTTTCAGTTGCTAAGACAAATTATTGGGGCAAAGGACTTAAAAGAGGATTGCCAGGCCAGTGCTTTATTGACTTTATTATTCACTTTAGCCCTTTGAGAGCTCAGAGCATTTAATAGACTTGAAGGGCTAGTGCATGGAAGAGGAATTAGATTTGTCATGCTTGATCTTGGAGGCCAGAACCAGAAGCAATGGGTAGATGTTTCAAAGGGAAAGATTTAGCCTCCATGTTTCTGAACAATTAGAGCCATCTGGAAATAGGATGCCTTGAGGTAGGAAGCTCCTTTTCACTAGAGGTCTTTAAGCAGATGCTGTTTGACAACTTGTTGGAGATTGTGTGTATGTATGCCTGTGTGTGTGTGTGTGTGTGTGTGTGTGTGTGTATGTGTGTGTGTGTGTGTATGATTCTTGTCCAAACCAGTTGGACTGGATGGCCTCTGATGTCCCAACTATGAGATTCTCTTGTTACTTCTGTGATAATGCTGCCTGGAAAACAGCCTGAGAATGAATCCTTTCTCCCACCTCTACTGAATTATAATTTTCTACTGAATTACTTTTTCTCCAGGAAACATTTAATATAAAAGGATAGATTCAATTTTAGCCATGCAGAGCTCATGTCTAATTCTTGGAAAGGAATGGAAACCAATAACAACAATAGTAGTAATATTAGCTAGTATTTACATAGTGCTCTCCAAATATTATTTCCTTTCCTCCACATGGCAATTCTGGAAGGTAGGTGGTATTATTCTCCCCATCTCCCAGTTTTCAGATTTCAGAGGAAATTGAAGCAGGCAGAAGTAAAAATGACTTGCCCATGGCCACACAGCTAGTAAGTATCGGAGGTTAGATTTAAACTCAAATCTTCCTGACTCTAGCTCCATTGCTATATCCCCTAGCTGCCTTTGTGTGTGTGTGTGTGTGTGTGTGTGTGTGTGTGTGTGTGTGTGTGTGTGTGTGTGTATGTATGTGTGTATATATATATATATAGGGAAATATTAAGAAACTTCTTATAGGTAGAGAACACTAAAGAAAATACTTACAATAATAATAACTGGTACTTAAAAAGTGCTTTAAAACTTACAGAGTACTCTACATAGTTTAATATTTTGCTTTGGAGCTCCCTCATTGGAAGAGTGTTCTTGTGATTTGACCAGATGGGACTCTGGGTAGCTGTTAAGGAGCCCCCTGGCTTTGAAAAACCCAAATGTTGGTGCTTCTCTCTCTGCTGACTATGTATATATTGCCTTGGTCAGACAGTTGGATCTATCTATTGATTTGTGTTAATTTCTCAGATAGTTAGAAGCCTTATCTGTTGGTCTTTATTTCTCTGCTTGTATTTTCTGTTTATATTTTCTTTTAAGTTTAGGGTACTGACTTTACACCTGAACTAATGAATGTAATTAAAAAGATTATTGACCCCTTAAACAGCTATCTTTCCTAGCAAAGCAGATCTAAGAACCTGTGCTAGCAGCCATCCTGGGTATGCCTTTGTGGTTGCTGCTACAAAGAAAAACACCAGAGCTATTATCATCATGCCCCATTGCACTCTGACTTAGATGATAAATAGTTCTACTCTGTCCCAAGTAGAATTTGGAGATGGAAGAGAAATCAAACATCCCACTGAAGGCAAGCCATCACTAGTGGCTGGCCACTGCCGAGGGGGCCACAGCAACAGCAGTGCCCCACCCTCCTATCCATCCAGAAGGACAGAAATTGGGCAGAGTATTACTTTCAATTCTTGTTGCCACATTTTATGGAAAGACAAATAAAACCAAACCAAAGCAAATGAAAAACACTGACCGAGTGGAATATATTTCCAGGCAAAGGACAACCAGGATGGTGACAGAACTCACAGCCATAGTATACAGAGATCAACTGAAGAAAGTAGAAATGGCTTACTGAAAGAGCAGGGCAGCTAGGCACAGTGGATGGAGTGCCAGGACTGGAGTCAAGAAGAGTCCTCTTCCTGAGTTCAAAGACAGCCTCAGACACATACTTGCTGTGTGACCCTGGGCAAGTCACTTAACCCTGTTTGCCTCAGTTTCCTCATCTGCAAAATGAGCTGGGGAAGGAAATGGCAAACTGTTCCAGTATCTTTGCCAAGAAAATCCCAGATGGGATCAGAAAGAGTCAGACACGACTGGAAAACGACTGAACTGATCCTAAAGAGCAAAAGGTGGGAGCCAGAGGGGAAAGAGAAATGGATCTAAGAGAAGTTTTCAGCACATGAAGGTCCTAGGGCATAGAACTAAGAAGAGTGGGTGGAAGTAGGAGAGATGAAAGTTTCAGAGTAAATTAAAGCAAAAAAAAGAACTTGGTGACCCTCGTGTTCTCCCCAAGTGGGATGGGCAATTTAAGATGGAAAAGTAACCTTCTGTCCTGGTTCCTTGTCCTAGGAGACCTTCAAGAGGATACTGGAAAACAATTTTTTGAGGCAGTTGTAGGAACTAGAATAGATGCCTTCTGAGGTCCCTTCTACAGCTGACTGGGAGTTTTTGATTTTTTAAGCTAATAGGCTCAATACCTCTTTGGTTTCAAAATGACAGACTAAAGGATTTAGAAGCTACTGAATATTTTGTTTTATTTCATTTCATTTATTTGTATTCATTTATCCCCTGGTTCACATAGTTTATTTCTAGTTGAAAATCTTTTCTTTCCTTTTTCTCTTTCAGGTTTGCAAATCCCACCATCCCAAGTCACCAGAGGACTGTTCTCTTGCTGGTTGGTTTCCCTGTATCACTAGTGAAGGACAGAGAAAGCAGCCTGAACTAGACCTAGAGAAGGATGAAAAGGTCTGGTTAAAGGTAAGTGACCTGAATGTCTTTTGTTTAGGCTGTTGGTATGTATCATACATATGCATATCTCTACTTTTCTCTGGAATGGTCCAGAGCAAGGGATTTCCTTCTTTTTCTTGACTTCTATATTTGGCTTCTAACTCATCCCTATCTCTCCTGATTTCTTTGATTGGTGATCTGGAATTCCGTTCATGTAAGGCACTTCAACTCAGTAGGCCTCTAACCTTTGTTCTCTGTGTTGCCAGTTATCTGAATAGTATGTCCAGTAGACCTACTCAACTTTTTCCATTAATCAAAAAAAAAAAAAAAAGTTTAGATTCAGTGAAAACACCAGAATCTTGGGTCTGATGGTTCCAGAAATCTGGTCACAAAGGGTAAGTCATTTCAATTGCCGAATTGCTAAGGGGAATCAGACAATATAGAAACTGCTTAATGAAAATGAATATGGGATTCCTATCTAATGGAAAAGGGTCACTATGAAGCTTTTTGTTGGTAGAAAACATTTCAGAACATACTCAGAATTATGCCTAACACTTAGGAGGACATCATGAAATATAAAACTCAAAATGTAGACTATTGAAATCCCTGTAGGATTTCAATGAAATGTTCGTCCAAGTGTTTTTTAAAGTATGATTCAATAGAAAAAAATGGGTTTGAGCAGTTTTAGAAATACTAATGTTCCTTCTTAGAGTGAGATACTGTTAAATTTAAAAACAGCTGATTTTGTAGATCTCCTTAATTATGCTGACTAGATTAGAGTCAGTATTTTAGGCTCATACAAAAATAAATAAGTTCGATCCCTGTCCTCAAAGAGCTTGCAGTCTATGAAGGGGAATGTGACATATGGACAAATGACTATTGCATAAAATAAAATATTTTAAGTGCTTAGAGGATATATGAACAAAATATTTTGAATCCCCAGAATAGGAGAAGATTATGTTTGATTAGAGGGACTTTGACTTCATGGATAAAGTAGTATTTCTTTAAGACTCAGTACAGTGCAGGCCTTTTCCCCTTCTCCCACTACAGCCATTGATCATGCCTTCCCCTCTTAAATTACCTTCTCTTCTGTGGACACCTTGGTTTTTACCTGTGAGCTCCTTGAAATCAGGGACTGTCTTTTCCTTTCTTTGTATCACTTTTAGGGACCCTCTGTGGGGCCATGATGGAGAATTCCAAAGAAGTCCAAAAACAGTGTGGCTGATGAGAAATGGGGAGAAAAATGATGCTGAACCCCCTCTTTAAACAGAGGTCCTGAAGGTTCTGGTCCTTCCAATCAAAGGGTCCAATCAAAAGGGCAGAGGGTACTTATGAGATATGAGTACCAGACAGATTCAGTCTTGAAGCATAATGAGATTTCCAAGTGGTGAATTTCCTGGAGAAGGAAGGCATCTTTATTTTACAGATAGGGAAGCTCACACTGAGAGAGGTTAAGTGATTTACTCAGGGTCGTACAGCTAGTAAATATCTGAGCCAAGAGTCAAATTTAGGTCTTTCTAAGTCCTACACCACGTAGATTCTTTTATATCTTTCCTGTCCTCCGTGAGTCTTCTCATCTCTGGGCTGAACATCACTGAGTCCTTCACCATCTCCTTGTGGGTCTTCGTTTCATGCCTCCTCACTCTCTCTGTCACTCTCTTTAAATGTATTCCAGTTTATTAGTGATTTGTTGTTGTTCAGTCATGTCTAACTCTTTGTGACTCCAACTGAGGCTTTATTGGCAGAGATACTAGAATAGTTTGTCATTTTCCTTCTCCAGTTCATTTTACAGGTGAGAAAACTGAGGCAGAGTTAAGTGACTTGTCTAGGGTCACACAGCTAGTGAGTGTCTGAGGCCAATTCTGAACTCGGGAAGATGAGTTGTCCTGACTGCAGGCCCAGCATCTATCCCCTGTGTACCCCTTATATAAATACTGGGAATGGATATTGAAGCAGTAGATGATAGAGTAGAAGACATCCTGCTCACAGCATGTTAATATCCTAGGCAAAGCAGATACACAGGGAAGCAGCTGGAGAAGTCGACAATGCATGCTGGTTGATTGGAGCACCAAGTAACATATCAGACTATTCAGAATCACATGGTCGTGTTTATTTTTGTGGCAGCTCCAAGAGAAGCTCAAATCTGGGATGGATAGCAGTCCTAACAGAAGCAACCACACACATGTGGTCTTTTAAATATCACATGTTCCCACATCAGTGATACATTATGGACAGATGATTGCTTGGCGATCTGTACTGTGCAAAGTCTCAAACTAATTATAGTCTTCTAGATAACGTTCTTTTCCCCTTTCTTGTAGACAGCCAAGGACTCTGTATGAACTTCCAGCATATAGACAGTTCAATGAAGCTTTAGTTCATTGTCCTTTGAAAGATGGGAATCCCTGATGCCCAAAGTGTCTAATAATGCTTCCTTCCTTTAATCCATGATAGCATTGGTTTCTGCCCCTCAAAAATATTTGGACAGTTATTCCTTGACTTCTTGTGAAAGATAGATAACTTTTTGTCTTTTTCAAGTGTTTTTCTGTAACATCTAACCTTTGGAGTGGGGCAGGTATCAGGTATATGCAATGCATTGATAAGCAGAGTAGATTCGTATAGAGAAAATTGCACAGGAAATTTGGGGTTCTGGTCTTGGCTTTCCTATAAATAGTGTGACCTTGGTACTTAATCTCTCAGAAACTCAGTTTCCCTATCTATAAATAAATGAGTACTAGCTGATTTCTAAGATTCCTTCTAGCCCTAACATTCCATAATTCAATGAAAAAGGCATTTATTAAGTGCTTAAACTACTGGTGATACAAATACAGAAATAAAGATAGTCCTTGCCCTTGAGAATCTTACATTCTGATGAACAGAAAACACATATAAAGAAGTAGTGGTCAGGAAAGATACTTTGGTCCAGAAAGAAACAGGGACAGTGAATAGGGTCATAGACATTGACTCATCCCATTCAGGAACAGTGGCAGAGTTGATTTGATCATGTTTCAAAGTTTTAGCAATGGATTGGGAAGGCTGGGGAATGGGGAAGTTAAGGAGATGGCCAGAGAAGAGAAAGTGAGATGAAACATGACCAGAGATTTCCTGAAAACATTCTGGGAAGGGCAATGACCAGTCATAGAGGTCCTTTGTCAGAAGTGGGCAGGATCATGAAATTGTTCAAAACTTAGCACAGGATAGTGAGGAAGAGGCATTAACCAATGCTAACCCTAGGATTCCTGTGCCAATAGAGATGTTAATGGACCACCAAATACTCAGAGAAAAAAAAAATCAGGGAGAAGAGAATAATGGTGATTTGAAACTTGGAAATAACAATTTTCAGTGGCATATAGAGAGGAGAGCTTCATCCTAGTGTAAATAAGAGGTGGTGGGCTTTTCAGAAGGAGCAAGACAATGTAGTCATTTAAGTCTGGGAATATACTGGGTCCTATTTCTTACTCAGCCTCTGTAGGCCTCCCTTGGTTCAAGAGTATAGTGTGCTGAGAAGATGGGTAATGAATTTTGTTTTTCCCTGGGGAAAGTAAATTCTGGGGTGCTGTTTGTTTCGCCCATTAGGGACCAGGGAAGTTAGCAGTACAGAAACCAGAGGCAGTTCATTTACTCAGAGGAATGGCAGTTCCAAAGGAAGGTCCCTAGACTCAGTTGTACCTGGTAGCTGGAGCTTTTAAACTAGTGTTAGGATCTCTTTCTTTTCGTTTCTTTTTCTTTTTGGATGGCGAAAGGTAGGGCAATTGGGGTTAAGTGACTTGCCTAAGGTCACATGGCTATTTTTTTGTGTGTGTGTGTTGAGTGTCTGAGGCTGGATTTGAACTTAGGTCCTCCTGACTCTAGGGCGGGTGCTTTTTTCACTGTGCCACCTAGCCCTAGGGGCTCTTTCTTGAGACTGAAAGGTACTTTATAGAAGAAATACATTCATCAATACTGAAAACATTAGGTCTTATTACTAGATGCATTTAAGGGAAGGGCTTATTACTTAATGGGAACTTGGAGCAATAATGGAAGGGTGAAGGGTAGAGTCATGTGTCACACTGGGCAGCAATTGATACCTGCAAAACTATGGCAACTCATTTCCTACCCCACACACACATTGGAGTTGAGAGTAACTCCTCCAAAATCAGACAGGAAAGAGCAGAGGAAGGAAAGGGTGGGATCAAACCACGGACATTTCCAGGGGATCTCAGCCATGATTTTCAGACCATGGCAGATGGAAGGATTCTATGTTGGTTTTGTGAAAACTTGGCACTTGGTTGCAACCAGTTCTGGTAGGTACCCCAGGGTTTGTGTTTACACCATGCTTCAGAGGAGCTCCAAAGTCAGGGCAGTTCTGGCATTTTATAGGGATGGGAGGAGCCCTGCTCAGACAAGTCTGATTATTTTTTCCTTCCTCTGAGGTCACAGATAGGAAGGGGTCAATTGGTTTAGAAACTGAAAGTTACTAGGTTGGGAGATTCCATGCATTCAAGAATCTAGATAGAAAGGATTCCAGAAAAGGGGCAGGATGAGAGGACTGGGATACCAGGTGGGAAAAAGATCCATGGTTAGGACATAAACAGTTTTCTGACAGGAGAAAAACTAGACTCCCCTAATACTCAAAACATTTTTTTTTTTTCCAGACTAGGCCTTTTCCCTCTCAAAGTTAGAAGGAGGATATGTCTGATATAGAGACCTTGGCCCCTGACAAATTTAAGAAAAGTCGTCCTGAGATATGCCGCAGTTCTGCCTAGCCTCTCTATCCCTGGAAGTGACACCAAGGAATTTCCCAATGTGACTCAGTTGATAGTATTGGACTTGGAGCTCAAAAGACCCAAATTCCAATCCTGCCTCATACACATACTGAGCAAATGATTTAAACTTTCCTCAGCCTCAGTTTTCTCATCTATAAAATGGGAATAATATTATCACTTATCTATTTCACAAGGTTGTTGAGAGGATCAAGTCAAATAACAAATGTAAAACACTTTACAAACTTGTAAATGCTAGATATTTTCATTATTGTTATAATTATCATCAGACCCCTGACATCAGGCATGCAGTCCAAACCCTTCTTGGGCCTACTGATGTGTCTTTGATTTGTAAGAAATTCTAAAGGTGATCTGATTCAGGCCCCTATATAGATAAGGTCATTAGAATAGAGAATAGTATCTCGGTCATGGACAACCCATGGTTTGTTCAATGGTAGTAGCCTATAGCTCTGACTACCTGTCTGCTCTCTTATTTCCCTTAACTGCTTCCTGATTTTTCTTTAGGAATGTTAAGTCTCAGACCTTCTGGAAACTCTTATTTCTGCCTTATATTTGAGTTCCCTGAGAGAACTTAATGATGCTTAGACATCAGTTACCAGTTTAGAATTATGGAAGGCGGGGCCCTTAACACTGAGGCTCTGTGAAACTTAATAGTCTCTCTTCATGTGAGCTTCTGGTTCACTGGTGGCATGGAGGGTAGAGCTCAAAGCAAATGGGATTGCCTTTGGAATATTTGGCCCAGCATGTTCAGGATTTATTTTTCCTCACTGGCCTCTGTGACCCATGTTCTCAGCTTGTGAGTTTAGAGGTGCTGTTTGTAGAAGACAGAGTTATGAGGCCATCTTGCGGTCTCAATCCTGTACCTCCTTCTGCCCCCAGTCTGTATCTAGCTCTTCACATTTTTAATGACCCTCTCAATAGTTTTTTTTCAACTGTATTGCACAAGAATTTTATCATGAAAACTCACCTCTCTTATGAATTGTGTCCCAAACAGGACAGAGTACACTGTGTTTCCCCAACTGCAGAACCATAACTGACTCAGATTTATCTAAAAGGTATTTTTACAGCATTTATTCTTCTGACCATACCCACATTTTTTCTTAGTTTTCCATCTATTATATTTTAGAAGGGCCTTATTTTCCTCAGATTATTCTTTAATTTCAATAAGGAGATCTTAGTCTTTGAATTTTCCTTCTTTCAGAAATCAGGGATCAGTGAATACAAAAATATCTATTAAATTTCACACCTAGTAAACAGTTAGTGTGCCCATCTTTCTTTTGAACATAGCCTCATCTTGGCTTCTTTTCTGTTCCTTCACCCTTCCATTATTTCCTTCTCATACTCTCTCTCATTCTCTCCTTTCCCCATCTCTCCCTTTCCCTCTCCCTGTTTCCTTCTCTTTTTGCCTCTTTGTTTCCATCTTCTTCTCCTCTTTCCCCTTCTTCCCCTTCTTTTTCTCTTTTCTTTCTCACTCTCCTTTTTTGTCTCTCCTCTCTCCATTTCACCAATCTTTCACTCTCTCTTTTTCCCTCTCCCATCTCTGTCTCTCCCTCTCCCCCTTTCCTTCTCTTTCTGCTTCTTCTTCCCTCTTCCTCTCCTCCTTTCCCTCTCCACTTCTTCTATCCCTGTCTTTTTCTTTATCCTTCTCTCTCTTCTCTCTCTCTCTCTTCTCTCTCTCTCTGTCTCTGTCTCTCTCTGTCTCTCTCTATCTCTGTCTCTGTCTCTCTTTCTCTCTCCATCCCTCCCTCTATTTTCCCCTTTCTCCTTTGTCTCTCTGCCTTTACTCACTTCTCTCTTCCTCTCCCTCACTCTTTGTCTTGCTTTCATTTTCTTTATCTCTCTCACTTTTCTTCTTTTCTCCCTTTTCCTCTTCACATTTTCTTTACCCCCTTCTTTTTTTCCCTTACATAGAATCATTTGTTCTCAAAGTTAAAAGAAACTTTAGAGGTTGCTCATTTCAACCCATACTTAATCAGAAATACCCACTGCAACATCTGTAGCAGATGCTAATGCAGTCCACCCTACAGGATTGCAGTTATATGGGAATCACTGCTTCCCAAAGCAGCTCACTTCACTTTTGGACAGCTCAAATTTGCTAAGAAGTTTTTCCTTGTATTGAGCCAAGATTTTGTTCCCTGTAAAAATATACATTGTTCTTCATGTTCTCCCCACTGAATCAAAGAAAGATTGAAATACATTAAGGGCTTACTGTGTGCCAAACATTGTGCTAAGTACTGGGGATATATGTATATTTTGTATTTAAAAATTGAAAAAAAGATAGTACCTTTCCCTCAAAGAGATTACATTCTAATGGAGGAGATAAGTGCCCAGGGTAATGGTGGCCAAGGACCAGAGTTAGAGTCTGGGAAATCATTAAGATGATAAGTGGAATAATAAAGCAATCCATTAGCACAATATGTGTGTCCTTCAGGGTTTTGTCCTGGCCCCTCTTCTCCCTCTGTACTACTTCACTTGGTCATCTCATTGGCACCCATGAATTTAATTTCCATCTATATGCTGATGAGTTTCAAATCTGCCTAGCCTGTGCCAACCACTCTGTTGATCTCCAATCTTACATCTCCAATTGCTTTTCAGTCATTATATCCAAAACACCTCATTATCTTTCCCCCTAAACCCTCTACCCTTCCTACCTTTCTTATTACTGTAGTGGGCAACACCATCATCCCGGGCTCACAATCTAGGAGTCATTCTAGAATCATCACTATCACCCCCATTTTCAAGTTTTTACCAAGGCCTGTATATTTCACCTCTGCAACATTTCTCAAATATGCTCCCTTTCTCTTCTCTGACACTGCTACTACTCTATTCAGACCCTCATTACCTCAGTCCTGGACTATTCCAGTTTCTTGCCCCAAGTGTTCCCACACTCTAGCCCATTCTCCATTCAGGCACTAAAGTGATTTTCCTAAAGCACAGGTCTGATCATGTCACCCCATCCCACATCCCACTTCAGTGAACTGCAGTGACCTACTGTTGCCTCCAAGACTCAATACAAAATATTCTGGTTAGCCTTCAAAGTCTTTTATAACCTAGCAAACTCCTACATTTCCAGTATTCTTATTTATACCTTACTCTCTACCACATAATCTTCCTTCCAGTGGAAATGGCCTCCTGGCTATTCCACAAACAAAATACTCTGTGCTTGCCTCCATGCATTTATTCCATGCTTGAAACTGTTTCTGTCTACTGACTTCTCTGGTTTCGTTTAAGGTTCTACTAAAATCTTATCTTTTACCAGAAGACTTTCCTAATTCCTAGTTGGGGAAGTGGCTTCTGTCCACTAATTATTTCCTATTTGTCCTAAATATAGACTGTTTTTGTATAGATATTTTCTTCATCTTGTCTCCCCCATTAGATTGTAAGTTCATTGAGAGCATAGACTATCTTTTGCCTTTTCTTGTGCATAGTGCTTGGTATATAGTAGGTGCTTAATGACTTTTTTCCTAATTGATTGATTACAGTTTTCAGAGCAAGAAGTAGAGATATACCTATAGTGGGAGGAGAATACACATGCAGAAAATGACCAGAGCAAAGCTGAGGAGGCATAGTCTGAGAGGAAACAACCATGCATGACCCAGATCTCCATCTCTGGTGGTGTGGTTTGGAGGGTAAAACACCAGCAACTGTAGCATAAATGGGGCAGAAAATAGGATCAAATCAAAGTCTAATTCCTGGTCCATAGCACAACCCTTCAAATACTTGATGACAGCTCTCATGCATAAAGTAAGTCTTCCCTTTTCCAGTCTAAACATCCCCAGTTTCTTAAGTTGATTCATGAATGACTTGGATCTTCTTACTACACTGGTCACCATCCTCAAGGCACACTTTAGTTTACCAATCTGCTTCATAAAATGTGGTTCCTAGGGCTATTAAAATATTCTACATGTGGACTGGTTAGGACAAAATTGAATAGATGCAATCTTCTCATTCTGAATGTTTTCCTGTTGATGGGGTCAAAGATAGCATTGACATTTTTGGCTGTCATATCACTCTGTTGACTCATTGAGGTTTCATTATATTAAAACCCATATGTGTGTTTTTCCCCCCTATGAATTTCTCCCTAAACATGCTTACCTGAACCTGTACTTGTACAGATGATTTTTGATCCCATCTGTAAGACTTTACATTGATCGCCATTGAATGTCATCTTATTAAATTCATGCCTGACATTAAGCCTGATAATATTTTCTTTTCTGAATCTTGATTTTGTCATCCAATATAAAATCTGTTTCACATTCTACATCATACAATGCTTCATCCATATCACTGCCAAAATGTTTAACACCAAGGACAGAGCCCCATGACACCCTGTTAGACACACCCATCTAGATTGACAATTTTCCAGTAATTATCACTCTTTTTGTCTGATTATTACACCAGTTAAAAATTCATCTATATGGATAATTGTTATGGGAGTCTGGTATATTCACAGATCTCATCACCTTGCTCAGCTGATGTGACCTGTCCATATATAGGGTGCTAGGGAGCATGCTTCTGGGAATTGACATATAAAGGAAATAAATGCCTTAGAGAGACTGTGAAACACCTTATTATGCAAAGGAGACACCAAATGAAGCAAGCTAAAACTGACAAGACTTTTTGAATATCTCCAAAACCAAAGAGCACATGATTAGGTCATCAGAACCAGTTACGGAATAACCATGCATCCTCCAGTCTCTTCAAAACACTATGTATATTTTCACAAATTTCCTGGAAGCAAGTTCAAGAGCATTATCCCCATGGAGAAGTTGGATTAGCTGGTCAAACTGATAGAGCCTCCAAGTGCTCTAGAGCCTCATTATTAAATAATCAAACAGATTTTCAATATCTTATTCATAGCGTATTATGCAAGATTTTGTCAAATGCCTTGCTTAAAATCAATTAAACTATGGCTACTGTGACACTTATTTTTTTTTTTTTTTAGTTATAGGAACTGTACCTGTTCACTCTCTTCTCACAACTTGGAAAGTCCTTAATCTTTCATCCAATTAGAAATCAGATTACCTAGTGCCTTATTATTTCCTTTTAATTAATTGGCTTTATTTGATTAACTATTTTTAATGGATAAAAGCCTGTCTTCCCCTGTATTTGGGGTCCAGGCCTATGCTGAGGAGATTGGGTCCCAGTCTGTTGGGTTACTGGCATATGTTGCTTAATAAATCGATATGCTTGGAATATGGAACCTTTGTTTCTGCAGTCATTTCATCTTCTACCTACCACACTATGGAATTACTTTTATCAAACAATCTAGTAACTGTCCAAAACAGAAATTAATCTGGTTTGCCTTTTTCTTGATTAACCCCATGTTTATTCATAATTTTCACTTTATTTTTGAAATGCTTAAAATCCATCCTTTTAATAATGTAAATTGTTAAATCAAAGGCAAAATTCCTAATGGTTTGAAGAATCTATTTTCCCCTAATAAAATTGAAATGATATTTATTCTTTTTCAGTCCTCTGGTGCCTCTCCCATTTTCCAAAGTTTTCTAAATACCAATGATAATGGTTTAGCAATCCTATCTAGAAGTAGAAGTTCATCCAGTACCTTGGAATGTTGTTTGGCCTTGGTGACTTAAAGTCGCTGAGGGCAGCTGGGAACATTTTCCTCTTTTATCTTGGACTTCAGTTCCCTGCCATTTCTATTCTCTCCTTCCCAGTCTGATGTTCATTATTCTCTGTACAGAAAATAGACAAAATCAGATTTAAATAGTTTTGGCTTCCTTTTGTCTTATCACCATCCTAATCCCCTTTAGCAGTGATATTATCCCTTGTTTGATCTTCTCCATACCCCCAGTACAGCTATTAAAAAAACCTCAAAAACCCCTTATGTTGTCTTTAGCATTCCCTGGAAGAGTTGGCTTGCTCTAGAGTTTGACATTCCTGATATATTTTTTAAAAAAGTCTACACCACATTTTACAAAATATTCCTCTTCAGTTTCTTGCCCTTCAGTTCTATCATCCATACACATTCTTGAGGAGTTATTTTTGTTTTTATTCTGAGTTGATCAGTGAGTTCCCTGGGCAAACCTGTCAATCTGTTTAGGTAGTTTCCATTTCTGTTCCTCTCCAGCATTGTTTATGTTTCTCTGTGCAGAATTTCACCTTCTCTTTTGGCCTTCTTTCTGCGCCCCACCATGGTTATCCTGGGATAGCAGAAATAGCGCTGGATTTGGAGTCCCAAGATATTAGTTTAAATAACTCTTGGGTCTGCCACTTTCTACTGGTGTCATTTTATACAAGTCACATCACCTCCCTAGACCTCGGTTTCTTTATTTGTGAAATGAAGGGGTCCTGCATCATGAGCTCTAAAGCCCCTTCCAACTCCAAAAATTTGAGGACCCTTCTTTCCCTTCTACTCCTAAATTTAATTCAACAGTATCTGATACTGTATGGAGATTCTGAAGTCTCAACATTCATTCACTTGCTTATTTTCTTTTTTTATTTTTTAAAATTAATTTATTAGTTTAGTTTCAGTTAACAAGATTCAATTCCATAGTTCCTTGATTTTCAAATTTCCTTTACTTCCCTCCCCACTCCCCCCACAACAGCATATAGTCCAGTATAGAATCTGCAAATACATTCATATTAGACATTATTCCAATTACAAAGGCGTATTGTACTAGGTGGGATGAAAGATGGTAAAGAAGAAATAAAACCAAACAATGAAAAGAAAGAGATCATTTAGTTTGCTTCCATCAGGATTCAGGCTCAGTTCTTTCTAGTTATATCTCTGGATGGCGCATTTCTCTCTTGAGTCTTTTGGGATTGACTTATATTACTACATTGCTGAAAAGAGTCCAGTCTGTCATAATTGGTCATCACAGATATGGTATGTCTGTGATTGTATACAAATTTCTTCTGATTCCATTCTTCTCGCTCAGCATCAGTTTGTGTAAGTCTCTCCAGGTAATTATGAAATCCACCACTTCCTCGTTTCTTATAGCACAATAATATTCCATTACATTCATATACCACAACTTGTTTAGCCATTCCCCAATTGATGGGCACCCCTTAAGTTTCCAATTCTTTGCAACCACAAAAAGGGCTGCTATAACTATTGTTGTATATATGGGTCTTTCTCCCACTTCTGTGATCTCTTTGGGATATAACCCTAGAAGTGGTATTGTTACATCAAAGGGTATGAAATTATTTATAATTCTTTGGACATAATTCCAGATTGCTCTCCAGAATGGTTGGGTAAGTTCATAACTCCACCAGCAATGCATTAGTGTTCCAATTTGTCCACATCCTCTCCAGCATTTGTCACTTTCTTGGTTTGTCATCTTAGCCAATCTGACTGGAGAGATGTGGTATCTCAGAGTTGTTTTGATTTGCACTTCTCTAATCAATAGTGATTTAGAGCATTTCTTCATATGCTTATAGATACCTTTAAATTTCTTTCTCTGAAAACTGCCTGTTCATATCCTTTGACCATTTATCAATTGGGGAATGACTTGTATTCATATAGATTTGGCTCAATTCTCTATAAATTTTAGAAATGAGTCCTTTATCAGAGACACAAGTTGTAAAAATTCTTTCCCAATTTCCCACCTCCCTCTTGATCTTGGTTACATTGGCTTTGTTTGTACAGAAGCTTTTCAATTTAATGTAATCAAAATTATCCATTTTGCATCTCATAATGCTCTCTAATTCTTGTTTGGTCCTAAAGTCTTCCCTTCTCCACAAATCTGTCAGGTAAACTATTTCTTGCTTTCCCAAATTGCTTACAGTATCATCCTTTACACCTAGATCATGCACCCATTTAGACTTGATTTTGGTATATGATGTTAGATAATGATCTATGCCCAGTTTCTGCCATACTGTATTCCAGTTTTCCCAGCAGTTTTTGTCAAATAGTGCATTCTTATCCCCAAAACTGGGGTCTTTGGGTTTACTGAACAATAGATTACTATATTCATTAACTGCTGGGTCTCCTGTGCCTAATCTATTCCATTGATCCACTACTCTACACCTCTGCCAGTACCAAGCAGTTTTGATGACTGCTTAAGATTAAGATTAATTAAGATTAAGATTAATTAATTAAGGTTAAGATCTGGCATAGCTAGTCCACCTTCCCTAGCGTTTCTTTTCATTAATTCCCTTGATATTCTAGACCATTTGTTTTTCCAAATAAATTTTGTTATTATTTTGTCTAACTCTAGAAAGTAGTTTTTTGGTAAATTTATTGGTATGGCACTAAATATATAGTTTAGTTTGGGTAAAATTGTCATTTTTTATTATATTAGCTCGACCCAGCCACGAGCAATTGATATTTTTCCAACTATTTAGATCTGATTTTATTTGTGTGAGAAGTGTTCTGTAGTTGTGATCATATAGATTCTGGGTTTGTTTTGGCAAGTAGATTCCCAAATATTTTATAATGTCTACAGTGACTTTAAATGGGATTTCTCTTTCTGTCTCTTGCTGTTGAGTTTCATTAGAGATGTACAGGAATGCTGAGGATTTATGTGGGTTTATTTTATATCCTGCAACTTTGCCAAATTTATTTATTGTCTCTAGTAGTTTTTTTTTACTAGATTCTCTAGGATTCTTCTCTAAGTATATCATCATATCATCTGCAAAGAGTGATAGCTTGGTCACTTCTTTACCTAATTTGATTCCTTTGATTTCTTTTTCTTCTCTAATTGCTACTGCTAGTGTTTCTAGTACCAGATTGAATAAGAGGGGTGATAGTGGACACCCTTGTTTCACTCCTGATCTTATTGGAAAGGCTTCTAGTTTATCCCCATTGCATATAATACTTGCTGATGGTTTTAAATAGATGCTATCAACTATTTTAAGGAAGGCTCCATTTATTCCTATACTTTCTGGTGTTTTTAATAAGAATGGGTGTTGTACTTTGTCAAAAGCCTTTTCTGCATCTATTGAGATGATCATGTGGTTTCTGCTAGTTTTATTGTTGATATGCTCAATTATACTGATGGTTTTCCTAATATTAAACCATCCTTGCATTCCTGGAATGAATCCTACCTGATCAGAGTGTATTATTTTTGTGATAAGTTGTTGGAGTCTTTTGGCTAATATTTTATTTAGAATTTTTGCGTCTAAATTCATGAGGGAGATTGGTCTATAATTTTCTTTCTCTGTTTTATCTCTTCCTGATTTAGGAATCAGTACCATATTTGTGTCATAGAAAGAGTTTGGTAGAACTCCTTCTTCACTAATTTTCCCAAATAGTTTGTAGAGTATTGGAATCAATTGTTCTTTAAATGTTTGATAGAATCCACTAGTAAACCCATCTGGCCTTGGAGATTTTTTCCTAGGGAGTTCATTGATGGCTTGTTTGATTTCTTTTTGTTTAATTAAACAAATGCTTTATTAACTTCTGGTTTACATCATTCATTTCCACCAGATTATGAGTTACATTTTTCCCCCATTTTTTCCCTACCCACCACCCCAGAATAGCAGTCCCACTAGATATCCCCTCATCCAATCTGCTCTCTCCCATATCTTCTCCCATACCCCCTTCGACTTTGCCATTAGGGCAAGGTAAATCTCTGAGCCCCACTGCCTGGACATCTTATGAAACATTTAATTTTAAAACTTCGATTTTCAGATCCATTCCCTTTCTCCCTTGTCACCCACTCCCTCTGAGAAGATAAGCAATTCAGTATGTGTTGTACATGTATATCTGTGCAAAACATTACCATAGTAGATATATTGTAAAAGACTGCTTATATTTCCCTCCCACCTGTCTCACCTCCCACCTGGTCCATTCCCTACTTTGATCCTGTCCCTCTTTGATAGTGGGTACTTCTAACTTCCCCTCTCCCCAGAATGCCCTCCCCTCCATCATCCCCCCTCTCATCCCCCTTTCCCCTACTCAGGAGAGTGAGTGAGGGTAAGATATTCCATTTAGTATGTATGTGATTCTCTCCTTGAGCCAACTTCAATAAGAATATGTTTTTGCCTTTCTGCCTTCCTGTTCTTCCCCTCCCCTGCAACTACTTCCCCTTGCCTCTTCTTCATGAGATAGTTTGCCCTACCCTGTCTCTCTCCATCTCCTCTTGCCACTTTCCTCTCTCACCTCTTGACTTCACCCCTTAAGAATCATCCCTTCCTTGGGGTGGCTAGGTGGCGCATCGAGCAGAGAGCCAGCCCCGGAGCCAGAAGGACCCGAGCTCGGATCTGGCCCCAGACACCCAACACACAAACAAAAACCCAGCCACGTGAACCTGGGCAAGTCACCCAACCCAATTGCCCTCCAAAAAAAAAATCATCCCTTCCCATCAAATTCAACCTGTGCCCTCTATCCATGTATACCTGTGAACATATGCCATGTACCCTTCTTCAATTATTTTCATAATGAGAAAGGTTTCATCAAACACAGTTATTGTTTTTCCATGTAGGACTGTAAATAGTCCAACTTTGATAAGTTCCTTTTGATTTCTTTTCCTTGATTACCTTCTCAAGCATCTCTTGCTTCTTGTGTCTGAATGTCAAATTTTCTATTCAACTCTGGTTTTTTCATCAAGAATGCTTGAAAGTCCTCTATTCCACTGAATGACCATATTTTCCCCTGAAACAAGATACTCAGTTTTGCTGGGTAGGTGACCCTTGGGTTCATTCCCAGCTCTTTTGCCCTCTGGAATATCATATTCCATGCCCTTCTATCCCTCAATGTAGAAGCTGCCAGGTCCTGTGCTATTCTGAATTGTGTTTCCACAATATTGAAATTGTTTCTTCCTGGCTGCTTGTAGTATTTTCTCCTTGATCTGGGGATTCTGGAACCTGGCTATAATATTCCTGGGAGTTTTCTTTTTGGGATCTTTTTCAGGAGGTGATCAGTGGATTCTTTCAACCTCTATTTTGCCCTCTGGGTCTAAAACATCAGGGCAATTTTCCTTGAGAATTTCTTGAAGGGTGATTTCTAGGTTCTTTCTTTGATCATGGCTTTCAGGTAGTCCAATAATTTTTAAATTGTCTCTCCTGGATCTATTTTCCAGGTCAGTGGTTTTTCCCATGAGATATTTCACATTGCCTTCTATTCTTTCATTTGTTTGGATCTGCTTAACAGCATCTTGATTTCTCATAAAGTCACTAGCTTCCATTTGCTCCAGTCTAACTCTGAAGGAATGAATCTCCTCAGTGAGCTTTTGAGATTCTTTTTCCATCTGGCAAATTCGACTTTTTAAGGCATTCTTCTCCTCATTGCCTTTCTGAGCCTCTTTTGCCATTTGAGGTAGTCTATTTTTTAAGGTGTTATTTTCCTCAGTCAGGCTGTTGACTGTCATTTCATACTTTTCTTGCATCTTTTTCATTTCTCTTCCCATTCCCCACTTCTCTTATCTGCTTCTTAAGGTCCTCTATGGCCTGTAGCCAGCTTGGGGCTTTTGGTGCAGGAGTTCTGACCTCACAGTCCTCCTCCATGCTTTGAGCCTCTTTGCCCCTAAAATAGGAGTCCAATGTTGAACTTTTCTGTTTATTTTATTTCATTTGCCTAGGCATATTGCCACTTAATTCCTTGATTTTTGGGCTTGTTGCCACAGTAGGACTCTGCCACCAGACAGGGGAGCTTCCGCCCAAACGTGGGGTCTTCACAACTTCCACCAGTTGGGTGGCCTCTGTAAAGCCTCCACCCACTCTGACAAGTTGGATACCCACCCCAAACTTCCCCCCCCCCAGACCACAATCCAGATCCAGGCAGTTTAAAGCAAAAGCGATTAACCCCCAGACTGATTGCTGGATCTTCCTACAGTTAGCAGACCAGGAGCTAGAGCCACTACTAACACTGCAAAATGGCTTCTGTGCAGCTGTTCCTTCAGCAGCTTTTTGCCCCCAGGGGAGGAAGCCACGTGTTCCCCAAATACTGGTCCCAAAGTCCATAGGGTACTAACCTCTCACTTTGTCCTAGGCATATCTGTGCTGATAATTCTGGAATCACCACAATTGCTGGTGTTCTGGGGTCCCTCCAGCTGGCTGAAGGTCTGGCCGCCCTGGGGCTAAAACCGCGGACCTGGGCTCGGCTCTGGGGCTGTGCAGTCGGTTCCCAGTGCGCTGTGCTGCCTGCTCTCAGAGAGCTGCGCTGGCCGCTCCCTGCAGGGATGCTGGGCTGTCCTCAGCAGGAGGTTAGCTTCTCTGTGCCATTCTGTGGGTGCTGTGGCTCCAGAAGTTGTTCGGAACTCCCTTTCACATTGTTTGAAATTTTCGTGGGGCAGAGCACATTGGAAATGCTGTTTCTACTCCACCATCTTGGCTCCGCCTTGTTTGATTTCTTTTTCTGAGATGGGGTTATTTAGGTAATTCACTTCCTCTTCAGTTAATCTGGGCAACTTGTGATTTTGTAGATATTCATCCATTTCACTAAGATTGTCATATTTATGTGCATACAATTGGGAAAAATATTTCCTCATTATTTTTTTGATTTCCTCTTCATTGGAGGTAGATTCACCCTTTTTATTTTTGATACTCATAATTTGGTTTTCTTCTTTCTTTTTTTTTTATCAAATTGACTAAGGGTCTATCAATTTTGTTGATTTTTTCATAAAACCAGCTCTTAGTTTTATTTATTAATTCAATAGTTTCCTTAATTTCAATTTTATTAATCTCACCTTTGGTTTTCAATATTTCTAATTTAGTACTAAATTGGGGATTTTCAATTTGTTCTTTTTCTAGTTTTTCCAATTGCGTGTCCAATTCATTGACCTCCCTTCTCTCTGCTTTAATTAAGTATGCATTCAGGGATATAAAACTTCCCCTGAGAACTGCCTTTAGTGCATCCCATAAATTTTGGTATGTTGTCTCATTATTATCATTCTCTTGAATGAAATTATTGATTGTTTATATAATTTCTTGTTTGACCCATCCATTCTTTAGGATTAAATTGTTTAATTTCCAATTAGTTTTTAGTCTATCTTTCCTTAGCCCTTTATTGTATATAATTTTTATTGCATCATGATCTGAGAATGATGCATTTAATATTTCTGCCTTTCTGCACTGGATTGTGAGGTTTTTATGCCCTAGTACATGGTCTATTTTTGAGTATGTACCATGCACTGCTGAGAAGAAAGTAAATTCCTTTTTATCCCCATTCAGTTTTCTACGGAGATCCATCATATCTAGTCTCTCTAAGATTCTATTCAGCTCCTTAACTTCTTGCTTGTTTATTTTGAGGTTAGATTTATCGAGTTCAGAGAGGGGAAGATTAAGGTCCCCCACTAGTATAGTTTTGCTGTCTATTTCTTCCTCTAATTCCTTTAACTTCTCCTCTAGGAATTTGGATGCTATACCACTTGGTGCATATATATTAAGTAGTGATATTGCTTCATTCTTGATGGTGCCTTTTAGTAGTATATATTTTCCTTCCTTATCTCTTTTAATTAGATCTATTTTTATTTTTGCTTTATCTGAGATAAGTATTGCTACCCCTGCTTTTTTTACTTTAGCTGAGGCATAATACATTTTACTCCAACCTTTTACCTTTACCCTGTGGGTATCCCTTTGTTTCAAATGTGTTTCTTGTAGACAGCATATTGTAGGATTATGGTTTTTAATCCATTCTGCTATCCACCTCTGTTTTATGGGAGAGTTCATCCCATTCACATTCACAGTAATGATGACTATCTGTCTCTTCCCCTCCATCCTATTCCCTCCCCTGTTTATGTTTTTGTTTCTTCCTTCTCCCTTTCCTTCCTTGAAGTTTTCCCTTTTGACCACCCCATCCCTCAGTGTTCCCACCCAGTGATCCCCCTTCTTAACCTACCCTCTCCCCTTACTACTTTTTCCTTCCCTTCTAATCCCCCCCTCTAGTCTCCTTTTCACCCCCCCTTACCCTTCCACTATCTATAGGACACAATAAGTTTTTATACTTATCAGAGTAAATTACTCCCTGTTTGATTCCAAACCAACAAGAGTAAATTTTAAAGAGTGCTCCTCTCCCTCCCCCTTTTCCTCTATTTAATGAATTTATGTGTCTATTCACATTAGAATCTTAAACTTCACTGATTAAGTCGATCCCTCTTTGAACTAGAACCAGTGAGCAAAGTGTTTAAATGATGTTTCTTTCCCTCTTTCCCCTCTTTTATAGTGTGTTTTAATGCCTCTTCAGATGGCATATTTTACCTTTTCCTATCTCATCCTTTCCTTTTTCCCATTACAGTACCTTTGATCCCCTTAATAGTTTTGTTTTTTTTTTTAGACATCAGGTTAGTGCATTCATGCCCACACCCTCTATCTAAGTATAACCCTTTTGAAGGTCATGATAATCATCAAGATTTCAAATATTGACAGTTATCAGTTCTACATATAGGGATGTGGACATTTTGCTCTTGTTGCATCCCAAGTAATGAGCGTGTGTTTTTGGGTGTGGGTGTGTGCACTTATGCATGAGTGAGTCTGTGTTTCCCTTGTTTCCCTTTTTATGTCTTTTTTGAGTCTTGTAATTGCAGATCAAATTTTCCATTGAGCTCTGGCTTTTTCATCAGGAAGTTCTGGAAGTCTCTTATTTCATGTTAAACCAAAATCTCCTTTTAATTTCCACTCGTTTATCCTATACCTGTCTTCTGATGCTAAATAAAACAATTTGAATTCTCCTTCCTTATGATAACCTTCTAAATATTTAAATACCAGTATTATACCCCAACAAATGTCTCCTCTTTAACAGACTAGAAGTTTCTTTAGTAGATCATCTGACATAGTTTCAAACCTCCTCACTATCGTGGTTATCCTTTTCTAAATGTATTCTGACTTCTTGAGGTGCCTTCTAAAATGTGTTGCCCAGAAGTGAGTACAGTACTACCAACATGATTGATTAATTATTAACTTGCACTACTAATCATGCCAATAGCCATGATTTATTTAATTGTTTAGTCATCTGGGCTCCATCTTTTTACTTTGTACATAGGAAAACTCAGGGAAACTTTGTAAAATGTCTTGCTAGACACATTCTATGTTTTTGACATTTCCTGAAACTAATAGTCTAGTATTCAAATCTATAAAGATGAGAAATACCGTGAAACTGACATTATTTGTGTTTAATGGATTCATTCTGGCTCCTACTGATCGCTATGCCCTTATCTAGGTGATTACAAAGCATCTCTTTAGTATTTATTTTAGAATTTAATCAGTCATTGTCATCAATTTTACTTATGTATAGTTTTGCAAATAAATTTTCTTCACTTTTTTGGAATTTGGTACTTTGGTCTATGTGGCAGTCTTTCCTTTTAGGAGGGCTATCTTTCCTATCAACATATCCTTTCCTCCTGTGTATTGCCCCCTCGATAATCTGGAATCTTTATTGGATGGAATTAGGGACAGAGAAGCCATTATCCTCACTATCACTATTGCCCTCTGAAGAGAAAAAAAAGGGCCAGTAAGGCCAAGAGGGGCTATGCTACTTGCCCAAGGTCACACAGTCAGTACGCAGCAAAGTTGGGGGCAAAATTGAGATTCTCTGATTTCAAAACCACTACTCATTCCAAATCCACTTGCAATCTTAGGGAACGCCCAGTAGGGTAATGGGATGATAAAATCATAGATTTAGAGGTGGAATGAACATGAGAGGCCCAACATTCTCCCTTTATACATAAGGAAACAGGGAGTCAGAAAAGTTAAATAATTTGTTCAAGGTCATGTGACCTTAGATAGTAACTGACAGAGATGAGGTCTGACCTAACTCTTCCCCCTTATTTTATATATGAGGAATTAGGCAGAATGGTTACATAACAGAGCTTAGATTAAAACTTAAGTCTTCCTGACCTTTGAAGGAAGGAAATAAGCATGTAAAAAGAACATGACAAAAGAAGTACCATCCAAGTGAGCAAGAATTTGAGGGCAGTAGGACTGTGAACAGTAGGGAGGGTTCGTTCTTGTTTTAAAAAAGATCTGTAAAACTGGTCAGGCAGTTTTCTCAAAATGAAATTTACTAAATTGTCAAGTAGAGGAATCCTTCAGTGGAAGTAGCAAGGTCTTCTCAAATACCAGGCTGAGGAATGTAGAGAGGCTTCTCATCACTAGCGCCCAGTTAGGTGGGGCAGTGAATAGAGTTAGGAAACCCTAAGTTGAAATCTAGCCTCAGATACTTTCTAGTTGTGTGATCCTGGGCAAATCATTTAACTTGGTTTCCTCCCATGTAAGATGGGGGTAGTAACAGCATCCAACTTGTAGGTTTGTTGTGAGGGTCCAATGAAATAATACTTGTAAAGCAATGTGCTTAGCATACTGTCTGGCACATAGTAGGTGCTATATAAATGTTTATTAACCTCCCTTCCATCCTTTCTCCAGAAAATATGCACACTATCATGTTATATCTAAGTACTTTGATTTAATCACCTGAACAAAAGGGAAAAAAGAAGTAAAGTCATTTAATAACTGAAATAAAACCATGCTTTGTAAAGAAGTGGAGGGCTTGGAAATATGTTGTTCCAAAAGGCAAAGGATTTTGCATTAGAAATATAAGCAATCTATCTAGCAAAACTGAGTATAATCCTATGGGGGGAATGAATATTTAATGAAATAGAGGACTTTGAGGCATTCCTGATAAAAAGACTAGATTAAAAAAGAAAATCTGATGCAAGACTCAAATGAAATGGAACCATCCCAAAATAATTTACCAAACACATTTGTTCATAAAAAATGCAAAGTCCTATTAAGTTCATGGTATTTAATAGATAAATGGAAGGTGTTAGTTGTAATCATTCTAGTAATCAGATGAATAATAATGTTGAAACCAATTCAATTCTATTTAGCAATTATTTTAAGATAGCCGCAACAAGTAAAGCATTACATTTAGAGTACAGACAACAATGTAGCCTCAGTCATCAAGGAGCTTGCATTAATTATAAAATCTTAACTTTTGAAAAAACTTTAGAGGCTATCTAGACCGACATCATAACCATTAATAGGAATCCCTTCTATGATATCTCTAATATATTATATATAGATGGCTAGCTTTGGTGTCAGGAGGATATGTGTTCAAATCTTCCCATTCATACCAACTAGCTATGTGAACTTGAGTATAGGTTTACTTCACATTGGTCTTTTTATATTTGCTTTAATTGTACACAGTTTTTTTTTTCATTTTTATGTGACCATAATATTCTCCAATGTAACTTAGTGAATCATTGAACATATATGGGGTAGGTAGGTATTTCAGAGATTTAGGTTTGGAAAAGAAGTTGCAATTTATATTAACAGAGGAAACAGAAGTATAAATCTAAGATTTTTGATTACACTAAATTTCATTTTGCTTTTATATCTGTAAATAGCATCTGCTATTAAATTATTTTTTATTTCCTAAAAAACTTATTTTCCCTTGAAAGAGGAGAAAAAGAACTTTTTCAAAGACGAAAAGATCACTGTAAGTAATTGAGGGTACTTAATTCTTGAGGTTAATCCAAAATAAAGCACATGCTGTAGTTGAAATTACTTAACCTGACATCAAAATCCTGCGAAGTCCTGTGGGATCTATGATTTATAATTACAGTAAATCCTTATGAAAAAATTCCTGTTCTGTACATGAACAATCACACATTTATGTCTTAGGAATATTTTTTTCTTGAAAATTAAACCTCAATTTAGCATTAAAAGCCTCCCATAATCTGGCTTCCAAAACCTTTCTGATCTTATTTCACATTATGCCCCTTAATGAATTCTCCAGGCTAGTCAAACTGGATGTCTCCCCAGATATGGTATCTCATCTCCCAACTTTTGTCACTCCTCATTGCCTTACCTATCTCCACCTCTTTGGAACTGTTTAATTTCTTTTGTGGTTAGGCAATGGCTATAAGTGACTTTTCTTGATCTCTATATTCCTTAGTGCTCTCTCTCTCTCTCTCTCTCTCTCTCTCTCTCTCTCTCTCTCTCTCTCTCTCTCTCATCTTGTATTCTAGGAAAAGAGGTCAGTAATTTATTGAGTAGACAATAGGAGCCACTGAAGGGTTTTGAATAGAGGTATGATGTGACTGGAGCAATGAATTGGGAAGGTGACACCCAAGGCATCGTGAAGTATAGATTGGAGAGGCTGAAGGTAGGAACAGCAACTAGGAGGCTAGTGCAAAAATAAAAGTGAGAGGTAAGGAGGGCCAGAGGCAAGATGGTTATAATGGGATTAGCATGGAGAGGACAGATGGGAGAAAGATTATGGACCTAGACTGGGCAAGATTTGGAAAGTGATGGAATGTGGGAGCAGTAAGAAAGAGAAGAGTATGGGATTACTCCTAGTTTGTGATTTTGGGGGGAAGGTGATGCTGTCTACAGAAATATGGAAATTAGGAGATAAGGGCAGATTATTAAGGGGAAGACAAGAAGTTCCATTTTGGGCCTGTTGAGTTTGAGACGAAAGAGGATAATAAAGGACATCCGAATTAAGATTTCCAAAAGGCAATTGGAAAATATGGGACTAGAGCACTGGCAAGAGCTTGGTACTAGAAGTAAATGTTGGGAAATGTGTCTGACCATAGAGATGAGACACAACAATAGATAAGATTGACAAAGGATAGGATGTGGAGGGAAAAAAATTAGAGGGCAAAGGAAAGAGTGTTGAAGGAGACCTAAGTTTAAGTGGTGGGTAGATAATGAAAGGAGGCAATTAGGTGGCTCATTAGATAGAGTGCTGAGCCTGGAATCAGGAAGACCTGAGTTCAGTTCGGTCCTTAAATACTTACTAGCTGTGTGACTCTAGGCAAATCACTTAACCCCTATTTGCCTAGGAGACAGCTTGGGGGTTTTCAGCAGATAGAGCTCTGGGCCTGAAGTCATGAAGTCCTGAGTTCAAATCTTGTCTCAGATACTTATTAGGTATGTGGCCCTGGTAAGTCACTTAAACTCTGGAGAAGGAAATAGCAAATCACTCCAGTATCTTTGCCAAGAAAAATCTCATGGACAGTATGGTCCATAGGGCCACAAAGAATTGGACATAACTGAATGACTGAAAAACAAGCAGATAATGAAAAACTAGTAGGTATAGTGAAGCCCAGACAAGAAGTTAAGACAAAACCATGATAAACTCCAAGTTAAAATTGTATCAGTTTAATGCCTTTCATGTTCTCAAGAACTGTTTTAATGAAAGATCCAATGAATGCTCATGGCATCAGAGATTTAGAGCTAAAGAGGGCTTCAGGATTCATCTAGTCCAAACCCCTCCTTTTATTGATAAAGAAAATAAGGATTATATAGGTTAAGTCACTTATCTGACATCATACAAATTAGTAACAGAAGTTGGATTTGAATTCAGGTCCTCTCAATGCATATCCATGGCTTTTCCCACTAATTTTCTCTCTCTGTCTCTGTCTTTTTCTGTCTCTCTTTCTCTCCCTCTGTCTTCTTTTCTGTCTCTTTGTCTCTGTCTCTCTCACACATACACACAAAGAAAAAAAGAAAGTTGATTTGGAGGTCTCAGTAAAACCTTGTGGTGCCAACATCCATTTCCAACATCTCCTCCTTCAGTAATCATACATAAAACCTGTAGTATAGACTCAGAATCCCTAGTCCAGAAACAGATTAACATAGGATGTTGAGGTACAGAAACCAGGATAGGCAAATCATTTGTTAATGTATTATATATGTGTATACATGGGCTAGTCTGGATTTGACTACAATGAAGTATTTTTTTCACCTTCTTCCCCTCCAGAAAAGTTAAAACTTCATACATTATAAGCAGATAAAACAATTTCTGTATGTATACAATGATCCATGTTGATGCCATCTTGGGAAGTTAGTTTGGGTTTTCTTTGTCTGATAGTTAACAGTCACAAGAAATGTGTTAGGATCTTGCAGTTGAGAGAAGAGAGAACCAGTGTGGTATAATAAAAAAGGACCAGAATGGAAAGATAAGAAATTGGGAATCTCTTAGTTTTGTCTTTGAGAGGAGTTGGCTCCTGTACCTTCGGTAAATCAATTATTCTCCGTCTGCTTCAGTTTCCTTCTATGTAAGATGAAGGGGTGATAGAGAGGACCTGTGTTTGATTCCCAGCTCTACCATGACAACTGTAAAGCCACACACGAGCAGCTTTGCAGAGGATTGCCACTTTCAACAACTTTCAAAATTCTGATTACATAGTATAGCAAACTCTCTATTTATTCAATAACAAATCAGAGCAAAACATTCACAGAAAATTAAGGTGCAGCATTCAGAATGTTACAACTTATCATAGAAAATCAAAATTCAGCATTCACCATGTCACAACTCAACAACTTATCACTAAAATGGCCACATAGTTTTCATCAAAGTGGTCACATAGTTTTAAACAAAGTACATTCATTTAGTCAATCACAAAATCCTTAATTCAATCAAAAAGCACAGAAGTCAAAGTTCTCCACCTCTAGGTCACAGTAAATCATAATCTTCTGTCAGTACATAGTATCTAAGTACAGTCTTCTTTCAGCTTGACTAAAGGCTGGCTCTCAGCTTCCATGGTTCCTTTTCCATGGTCCCAGCTCCAACTATCACCTGGATTCAAAGGCAGGCAGCTCCCAGTTCCTTATCCAGCTCCTTGTTCAGTTCTTCATCCAGTTCCCATTCCATATTGAACTTCACAGTGTCCAGTCCACCTCAAGTCCTTCACAGTTCCTGTTTTTGGGAAGACAAAGCTTCACAGAGCCATGGTAATATCCATACACATTGCCAGCACCATCATAAATTCACTATCTGCCTGTGAAATCAATTCAGACCCACCAACAAGGTCTGAGAACTCAACACAAATCAACATAGAAATCAACACAGACCCACAAACAATGTCCGAGAAGTCAGCACAAATCATCAGTAAGGTCCCAGGACCACCAAAACCCTCCTCCAGGATTTCTGTAAACACACAACCAGAAAATCCTCTTTCAGGGCTTCTAGTAAGGTCCCAGGGCTTCTGTACAAAGTATCACAAACAAACATCAACACAGATAGAGCAGACAGAGTGCTGGGATACCATAAGCCTTATCCTTCTTGACTCTGCTGCCACAAGAGTCCTCTTCTCAGTTCTGTTGTCTCTAGCCAAGACCTCTCCTTATATATAGTCATTAGCTCCTCCCATTCTTGTTGCATGAGTTCATGAGTTCTAGGGTTCACAAGTTGTGGGGTTCACACATTCTGTTTCTTAACAGACTTGGTACAAGGCTCAAAAGAAACTTTAACTGAAACAAGGTGTTAATTCAATAGCTGAAACATGGTGTGAACTACTTCGGTGTTTGCCATTACAGCAACCTATGTAAACTTGGGCAAGGTGTCTTGTAACCAGTCTGAGCTTCCTTTTCTTTGGGTGTAAAAAGTAGGGGGTAGCATTAGATGATCTCTACAGTCTTTTCTGGCAGAAAATCTATGTTTCTAGGATGCTGATATACTATCTGACTACACTGCTTTTTGTTAATGCTTAATAAACATTCATTTCCTCCCTTCAAAGGTCAGGGGGACTTAAGTTTGAATCTAAGCTCTGCTATTTAACCATTCTGCCTAATTCCTCATATATAAAATAAGGTGAAAGACTTAGGTCAAAACTCATCTCTATCAGTTACTACCTAAGGTCATAGTGACCTTGGACAAATCACATAACTTTTCTAACCTTCTTTTTCCTTATGTGTAAAGAGAGTATTGGGCCTCTCATGTTCATTCCAGCTCTAAATCCATGATCTTATCATCCCATTACCCTACTGGGTGTTCTCTAAGATTGCAAGTGGATTTGGAATGAGTAGTGGATTTGGAATCAGAGAACCTCAATTTTGTTCCCAGCTTTGCTGCATACCAACTGTGACCTTAGGCAAGTAGCATAGCCCCTCTGGGCCCATTTCCTCATCTGGAACCATAAAGCAATTAGATGAGATGGTCTCTTCCAGCTCTAAACCCTACAATTCTTCCAATTCAATTTTTTAACGACTTGATGGGTGTCAAGTACAGAGTAGATGTTTCCCAAGATGTCAGGCTGAGCCCCCAAAAGGACCATGACCTTGTTCCACTGGGTCAACAGTGACAGTTGTGAGGAAGAGTGAATTCCAGCTGAAGGTCACACTATATCACTAATTTCAGCCCCTCCCCCCAATAATGTTCTTCAACTCTTTTCTACAGAATTATAGCAATAAAACATTTATGACAGTAAGCAGCTATAGCCTGAAAGAAATAGAAAACTAGCATTCCAGGTCATGCTTTCAGTTTTTATTAACTTTCTTATTTGGCTGCCACAATTGAGGCTTAAAGGACAATGCTAACTGTCAAGATTGTTAAGTACTACAAATGACACTTCACTTAATTGAGAGGTCATTTTTTCTGGCAACTTCAGCTTTCTAGAACATAGCCAAGAGCTCCAAATAGCAGTAAAAAGGCCTCTGGGTGGAAAAAAAAAAACAAATGTTATAAGATCCATGCACTAAAGTTAATTCATTTTATTCACAGGAAAGTCTTCCAGGTTCTTCTAGATCATTTACTCTTACTTTACATATAAGTCTCATGAAGTTTGATTATCTGATTTTCTATGCCACACATTAGGAGAAGGTAGGCAATTCTAGAAAGTGAGAACAAGTATCTTTTAAGAAACTACAATGTTCTAGGAATATGCACTTTAAAATATTGTCTAATTTGATCCTCACAACAAACCTAAGGAATACATGTTGAAAGAAAGAAAGACTGAGGTAGGGGCAGCTAGGTGGCATAGTGAATGGAGCACTGGCCCTGGAGTGAAGAGGACCTGAGTTCAAATCCAGCCTCAGACACTTAACACTTACTGGCTATGTGAACTTGTGCAAGTAACTTAACCTCAATTGCCCTGCCTCGCTCCCTCCAAAAAGACTGAAAAAAAAAAGAAAAAGAAAACTGAGATAGACCTCAGTTAAGTGACTTGCCCAGGATCATCCAGCTAGTCAGTGTATAAGGCTGGAGGGCTTCCTGACTACAGGCCTAGAACTCTATTCTTTGTACCACCAATGACCCATAGCAGCAATCACCCAGGCAGCTACAAGAAATGATACCTTACAACTCCACAACAATGGAGAGACTGTCCATTTTCCTTCTTATTGTCTCACTTATGTCAAATTTTGCCATTTATGGTGTCTTTTATTCACAATAACCTTGTGATGAAGGAGGATGACCTCATAAAAAATCAGATACACAAACTAGAAGAAATCCTGAGGTCATCATTATTTAAGAACATTACTAATACTATCATCTATGTTTATGAGAATTATTATAAAGAAAAGGTTTATAGTTCAACAAATTATATTTAAGAATTTGGAATTGAGAAGGCCTGAGGTTCAAATCCTGTGTCAAGAGCTTATTAATAGCAGCTAGGTGGCACAGTAAATATAGCACTAGACCAAAAGTCAGGAGGGCCTAAGTTCAAATCCATCCTCACATATTTATTACCTGTATATCTTTGGGCAACTTAATTAACCTCTATTTGACTCAGTTTCCTCAACTGTAAAAAGAAGATAATAATAATAATAATCTATTTTGTAGGGTTGTGGTGAGAATGAAATAAGATAATGGTTATAAAAGCACTTAGCACCATCCCTGGCACATAGTAGTTGAGATATAGGTATATTATTATAACACAATATATACTTATATTTACATATGGATATATATCTATATGCACACACATACATGTGCTTACTCCCTCCTTCCTACAGTGCCTTGCATACAGTAGGTGCTGGGCTAATCAGTGGTGGAGTCAGGCCATGTGTGACTGCTTCATTTCTAGCCTGGGTAAGAGAGAAAGATCCAGTGTCAAAAAGAGGGAGAGAGGAGACATACACACAGGCAGAGAGAGCGAGAGAGAGAGAGAGAGAGAAGGAGAGAAGATTTGAATTAGAGTCCCAGATGACCCCATACATGAATTCTCCATACCTCCATCTCTTAGAAGCCTGGGTATTCATTATTCAGGTTATGTCACCTCCTACAACCAATATACCTTATCTTCTAAGTAAATCACTTAAACTTTCACCCTTTAAAATGAAGATAATAATAGCACCTGCATTGCCCGGTTATTGGGATGATAAGAGAAGATAATATTTGTAAAGTACTTTGTTGTTGACTTTAAAATGCTAACTATCATTATTTGGTAGGAAGTACATAATATTATTTAGAAAGATTTACAGCCAAAAGCATTAAAATAACGAATTTAACAGAAAATCTGCTTAAATTATATGGAAGTCCCTCCCAAAGCTCATATTTAAATAGCACCTTAAGGTCTCAAGAATATTTTCCTTATATTATGTCATCTGAGCCTCAAGCAACCCTGTGAAACAGATGTTATTATACCCATTTTTCAGAGCAGAATGTGAGGCCTAGAAGGTTAAGTAATTTGCCCAGTGTTATATATGTAGCAAGGATACAACTCAGGATTCACCTGCAGTTTGGGGTTTCTCTTTACTCCAAGTCGACCCTATCCAACATTGTCTCCACTGGATAAAAGGGAGACATTACTATAAAATTTCACCCTAAATTGCGGCCTGGAAGAATTCATTCATTTAGCTGTTGTAGAACAATTTACACTCACATTGTGGTTTGTTTTCTATTTCCTGTGTGATTGTTATTGATCTGTTCTTTTATGTATATATGTATTCTGGAGTCTTTTGTAGACACTAAACGTGCCTAGCAAACTTTGATTAGTGTCCATAATTGTGGTTACTTCATCATACACACAACTGAAACTCACTCAGCTCTTTGGTGGAATGCATGCACCTTATGGAGGGCTTAGCAGAGTAAGTACTGAATAGATATTGTTTAATCATTAATAACTTTATTTTACCACTGAGTCAATGTCAGCTTTCATTCCTTTGTCCTCCAAGAAACTGGTCATTAGCTGTTGTTCTTTGTCCACTTTCACTTATTCTGTTATATGATCTCTCCCATGAGTACAGCCCCCCTCTTCCCTCCTTGCACTTTCGATAATTTCTTCTGTTCCAGGGTCCCTACAAAAATGTATCAGCTAGGATTGGTTTCCAATATCACCATCTGGAGAAATATTCCAGGAGGACTCCAGGAGGGAGTCCAAAAACTGGAATGCCAGATTTAGAGGAGAAATCTATCACTAACATACATTTAGATATAAGTAAATTGTTCTCTGAATCATTTCCCCATCCTGTGCAAAGAAACTAACAATTAACAACTATATTTCACAATAAAAGTAATAATTAATAAAATTAATAATCTGATATTTTTTCTACATGTTATAAATTTAACTAAAACTTTGATTTGTGACTTGTTTAGTAAGCCCTAAGGACAGCAGTTCCCTTAACCTTACAAATTAAGCCAGGATCTCTTTTTAACCCAGTGGTAGAAACATACTAGCCATGTGACCTTGGGCGAGTTATTTACCATTTCTGGGCCTCAGTTTACTCATCTGCAAAATGAAACATTTAAAATCAGTCACCTACAAGTTTCATTTCAACTGTAAAGTTATACTTCTATGATCCTTTAAAAAATCATACCAGGCTTGATTCCATTTGTATCTCCACCCTTAGAGCTGAATTAGAATCAAAAGCAATTTACAGAGAAGAGACAAGGCATCATTTTCTTGCACAAACTATTAGTTCCTTAAGTGAAGGAACCATCATGTGTTTTTTTTTAGCATACCCCCCCTCTCAGGGAACATAGTTCCTCATACATAGAAAATGTTTTATAAATGTTTGTTGAAAAAATTAATGAACACATTCACCCAGGGTTGTTCTTAAGATGAGATTCCTTTGAGTTTTGAAAGACTATCTCTCTGTAGAATGTGACATACATTTTTTTGGGATACTGTCAATGTAGGAATGTGTTTTACTTGGCAGTGTATATATTCAACAGGCTTTAACTTTTTTTTTTTTACTAAAATGGGGGACAAGGTGGGGATAAATGTAGAGAAGAAAGAAAAAGGAATGAAGGTAGAGAAGAAGTGGAAAGGAAAAAAACAGAATACCGTAAGTAAGGAACAGAAAGAATTATTGAAGGAAGAAAAGGAGGAAAAAAACATGAAAAGAAGGAAAGGAAAAAAGGTCACTGAGGAATCTATTTTAGAAAATATAAAGAAAGAACAGAAAGAAGGTCATAAAGATAGCCAGATAAGCGGGAAAACTTTGAAAGCTATAGGTTGACCTTATAGCCAAGTCCCAGTGAATGAAAATAATGAATCCCATGACCAATAACAACAATTTGAATTCATTATGCATATTTCCACTGGGCTGGGATCCATTTATCATCTTTTACATAGTTGTAAATTCAAACCCCCTTTATAGAGCATCACCTTGTCATGGCAGAGGTCCTTGCATAGTTCAATGATACTATAGCTATACAATGAAGGGTTATCCAAGATGGATAGGTCATAGTAGAGTTGTGATTAAAAGATGATCCACTGGAGAAGGAAATGGCAAACTACTCCAGTATATTTGCCAAAAAAACCCCATGGACAGTATTAAAATAATAATAGCTATGACACTGGAAGATGAGCCCCTTAAGTTGGAAGGTGTCCAACATGCCTACTGCAGAAGAGCAGAGGACAACTGCAAGTAGCTTTAGTACTGATGAAGTGAATGTGCCAAAGGCAAGAAGAAGCTCAGCTGTGGATGTTTATAGTTACAAAAGGAAAGTCCAGTGATCAATATTACAAAGAAACCTGGAATGTAAGGTCTATGAACCAAGGTAAGTTGGATGTGGTGAAACAGGAGATGGAAAGATTACTCATCAATACCTTGGTTATCAGAATTTAGAAATGAGTAAATTTATTTTTGATGATCACTATATATACTACTGTGGGCAAGAATCTCTCAGGACAAATAGTTTAGTCCTCATAGTTAATAAAAAGGTGAGAAAAGCAGTACTGGGGTATAATCTCAAAAAAAATGACAGTTATATGTATTGGGAATCCAAGGTAAACCATACAACCTAGTAATACAAGTATATGCTGCAACCACTTATTCTGAAGAGACCAAAGCTAATCATTCAGTTCTATGAAAACCTATAACATCTTCTAGAAATAACACCATAAAAGGATGTCATATTCATCATAGGATGCTAAAGTAGGAAATCAAAAGATAATTGAAATAACAGGCAAGTTTGACCTTGGGGCACACAAAATGAAGTAGGGAAGAGAATAACATAGTTTTGTCAAGATAACTTGCTCATCCTAGCAAATACTCTGGTTCAACAACCCAAAAGATGACTCTACATACAGATAAAACTAGATGGACAGTATTGAAATCAGACTGATTATGTACTTTGTAGCCAGAGGTAGAGAAGCTTTATGCAGTCAGTTAAAACGACTTGGAGTTAACTGTGGCTCAGATCATGAACTTCTTATTGCAAAATTCAGACTTAAAGGGGCGGCTAGGTGGCATAGTGAGTAGAGCACCAGCCTTGGAGTCAGGAGGACCTGAGTTCAAATATGACCTCAGACACTTTCACAAAAACTAGCTGTGTGACTTTGGGCAAGTCATTTAATCCCAATTGACCTACCTTCCTTCCTCCAAAAAGCAAAAAAAAAAAATAATCAGACTTAAATTCAAGAAAGTAGGGAAAAACCCTCAGACCATATTAGTATGACCTAAATAACATCCCCTATGAATATGAAGTGGAAATGATGAATATATGTAAGGGATTAAATCTGGTAGTGCCTGAAGAACTATGGGCAGAAGTTCACAATATTATGCAAGAGAAAGCAACCAAAAAAAAAAAAAACCCTTTACAAAGAAAAAGATCAAGAAAGCAAGTCTGATGAGGCTTTACAATGGCTGTGAAATGAAGGAGAGTAAAAAGTAATGGAGAAAGGGAAAGCTATAGCCATAGCTTTCTGAATTCTAAATGCAGGATTACAAAAAAAAGTAATAATGAGAGATAAGGCTTTCTTAAATGAGCAGTACAAAGAAATAGAATAAGAGAATGGCAAAGACAAGAGATCTCTTCTAGAAAATTAGAGATAGCAAGGGAATGTTTATGCTAAATGGTCATTGTAAAAGAAAAAAATAGTAAGGACTTAACAGAAATAGAAGATATTAAGAAAAAGTAGTAAGAATATACAAAAGAGCTACATAAGAAGTATCTTAACATCATCAATAACCATGATGGTATAGTTACTGAGCCAGACACCTTAGGGAATGAAGTCAAGTGGGCCTTAGGAAGCAATGTTAACAATAGTGGAGGTAATGGATTTTCAGCTGAGCTATCTAAAATCCTAAAAGATGATGCTACTAAGTGCTGTACTGAATGTGCCAGCAAATTTGGAAAACTTAATAGTGGTCACTGGATTGGAAAAGATTCATTTACATGCCAATCCTAAAGAAGGGCAATGCCAAAGGATGTTCAAATTGCTGAACAATTGCACTTGTTTCACATGCTAGCAAGGTTATGCTTTAAAGTTCTGCAAAATATACCTTCTCAACAAAGGGGAAAAGGAGGGAGAATGAGAGAGAATTTCACACTCAAAATTGTAAAAAACAAAACAACAAAAAAGTTAAAAATTGTTACTTGCAAATGGAATCTATCTATCTATCTATCTATCTATCTATCTATCTATCTATCTATCTATCTATCATCTATCTATAGATTGGGCAAGCTATATTTCAGCAAAGTGTGAACCAAGAATTACCAGAAAAGGAGGTTGGTTTTTGAAGAGGCAGAGGAATTAGAGACCAAATTGCCAACATTCACTGGATTATAGAGAAAGTAAGGGAGTTCCAGAAAAACATCTACTTCTGCTTCATTGACTATACTAAAGACTTTGACTGTCTGGGTCACAACAAAATATGACAAGTCGTCAAAGAGATCACCATATTTTTCTCCTGAGGAACCTTCATGTAGGTCAAGAAGCAACAGTTAGAACCAAACATGGAACAATTGATTTGTTTAAGATTGGGAAATCTTAAAATAAAAGGAAGGTAGAGGGGAAGAAGAAGAGGAAGAAAGGAAGGAACAGAATAAGGTAAGGAAGGAAGGGAGGAATTATTGAAAGAAGAAAAGGATAAAATCAGTCAATATTTAATCAAGACTGTATACTGTCAGCTTATTTATTTAACTTACATACAAAGTACATCATGTGAAATGTCAGGCTGGATGAATAAAAGCCAGAATTAAAGTTGATAGGAGAAATATCAACTCTCTCAGATATGCAGTTGAAGAAAGTGAAGAGGAATTAAGAAATCTCTTGAGGTTGAAAGAGGAGATTGTAAAAGTTGCCTTGAAGCTTAACATCAAAAAGCCTAAAGTCTTGGCCGCTGGTTGGCAAACAGAGAGAGAAGAAATAGAAGTGTCAGATTTTATATTCTTGGGCTCAGCAATCACTGGAGACAGTGACTAGAGTCATGAAATTAAAAGATGCTTGCTCCTTGGAAGGAAAGCTATGGCATATCTGGATGACATACTAAAATACAGAGACATCACCTTGCTGACAAAGGTCCACATAGTCAAAGTTATTGTATTTCCAGTACCAATGTATAGTTGTGAGAGTTGGACTATAAGGGAAAATGAGCATCACTGAATTGATGCTTTCATTAGAATTGTGGTGCTAGAGAAGAGGTTTGAAAGTCTCTTGTACAGTAAAGAGATAAAATCAGCCAATATTTAAAGAGATTAATTCAGACTATTCACTGTAATTTCAAATACCGAAGCTAAACCTTAAGTACTTGGTCATATAATGAGAAAATGGGACTCATTGGAAAAGACCCTGATGCTGGGAAAGATTGAAGGCAAAAGGAAAAGATTATGGCAGAAGATGAGATGGACATTGTCATGAATGAATGACTCTTGAGTTTGGATAGACTTTGGGTGATAGTGAAGGGACTGGTGTGCTATGGTCCATGGGTTCACAGAGTCATACATAACTGAATGACTAAACAACAACAAATTTAAATAATGTGAATTTGACTATATGCAACCTCTTCCCAGGATTCATTTTTTTTGGTATTAAAAAGAACCTAGCTGTACTTTAAAAGGAAAGTAAGTTGTAAATAAAAGAGATGTGTAGTTTCATGCACATTCCCCTTTTTCTGTTCTACTTTTTATATGGAAATGCCTAATTTAGTTGATGTTTGTTAAGTTCATAATAAAAGCAAAAATTGACAACAAAAAGAAAAGAGAAAGAGTCCTCCCTCTCTCTTGGCTATATGTCTCCAAGTCTCCAGTCATCAGAGGTTGATCCGTGGCACTGCCAATCTGTTACCTCTTGAGTGTTTCCTCTTCCCCTTCAGAATTGTGAAGTGCCCATAACAGAGAATATTGAAGGGCACAGGGGGAAAACAACAAGCCAGTAACAAACCCAAAGCATTTTGAAACCTCATAGAAGATTCTTTTCAAGTTTGTGGTGCAGTCTTGGGGTCAGTTCTCCAGGGACCACCACAAAGGATGACCAGAAAACTGAAATACTTGGCCGGCCTGTTTACTAAGTGGGTCTGGGCCTAGCAGGCAGACAGAGAGTTTTCTCTCTCTCAAACTGTTCTGAATTAGGTGAAACATTCCTTTATCTTAACATCCCACCACTGGCCCCAATTGACTTGGTTGGTTTTATATGGAACCTTTGGATCATAGTACAACCGAGAATTTGAGGTTAGTTTTACTTTTTGCTTCCTTTTTATTTCAAAGAAGGTCCTTTCAGACTTATGGACCTACTGAATTTCACTTCTGTCCCCTGTGGTCCTGAGGGCTGTCACCTGGACCCAAAGAAATGTGGAGTTTTCTGAAAAAGGTCTTATTTCTCTCCTGTGACTGATACAGAACTGATATGGATTTCCATCCTTAAATCATCTACTCTAAAGGGCACTTTGGACATATTGTTCTTTCAGAGCTTTTCAAGACTCAGATCTGAGGCTTATTAAGACTAGTCTTGATGGTAGACAGTTTTTCCCAGCATTAATTATGATCTGGTGATTTAAGGAGACCACTGAGAGTAGCAAAGGACCAGGCTCACTGGGGAGATAGGAGATGTTAACTCATCTGCCCCCTCCTAAATTGGCCTAAGGTCAGTACTGTTGGAATCTCTAGGCCCTGGCAATGATGATACTTGATAGAATAAATTACACTAAATAAATTCACAACTGGGGGGAAAACAAAAAGGGAAGTATTTAATGTGAACTTCCAAGTGTATTACCTGGAGGAGAAATTTTTAGCCAATAATGACCATGAAAACACAGGGTATGATAAGAACCATCAAGCATAAAAGGGGAAATTATTAGACAACCTAGATGAACCAATATAAGCAAATTACTCCTATCTTCAATTCACCAAAGCATTTACTAAGCACAAATACAAGGGGTTGTGCTTAGTCCTTGGGAATATGGAAAAAATATGACCTTAAGACACTTCAAATTTTCCTGGGAAAAGAAAAAGTGCACTCAGAAAAGTAAATACAGGATACTTTGAGAAGGGATATTGTACTAACAACCATGGAAATGTGGAAAATATTCCTCTATGAGGTGTCACCTCTATTGAGCCTTGAATAAAGAAATCGGAGGCAAATTGTTCCAAAGTAAGGGGATGGAAGAAAGAATGAAAAGTTATTCGTGGTAACTCTAAGAAAAGTAGCATGGCATGATAAAGATCGAGGTTCATAGTTAGGAAGATGGAGGTTCAATTTTGACCATTTTTGTGGTCTTGGATCAGTCCTTAGATTCTCCATGTTCTAGGCAGCTCTCTAAGTTTTGGAGACAGTGTCACTGTATTTTAGTAGAGGAACTTTCCTAACCTAGAAATTTCTGAAGCAAGAACATTTCAGGTCCAATTGCTATCTATATCCCAAATAATTCTATTTTAAAAATGTATTTATTTTTATTTTACAACATTCAGTTCCACAAACTTTTGAGTTCCAAATTTTCTCCCCCTCCCTCTCCTCCCACCTTTCCCCCTATGGTGCATGCAATCTGATATAGATTCTACAAATACCTTCACTTTAAACATTAGTCAAGCTGTAAAGAAGGATTTTAATCAATGGAATGAACAATGAGAAAGAAGGAACAGAACAAAACAAAAGAGAGAGTGAGTAGGTTTGCTTCAAAATCTCAGATAATTCTAAAGAAATCAGCTGAACAGCTATTTCTAAGAAGCAATTGAGTAATCAAAACAGAAATTACAAATTGATGAGTATTCTAGACCCAATAAGGCATGCCATGGTCACCTAAGAAGACTGGAGAGTCAAAGAGAGTTCTTTAAACCTCTAGGTAAAAGAACAGATGCATGACAGGCAGATTTCCAGAATACTAATAGCTAACATTTATATAGTAGTCTAAGATTTAAAAAAACTCTATATTTCATCCTTGTGATGACTCTGTGAGATGGTGTCTTTACTATTCCCATTTTCACAGATGAGGAAGCTGAATCCAAGACATATTATTGATTTGACTTTAGGCTAATCTTTTAGAATTGAGGCTTACTTCCATGTGTTAGAGATGATTAGGGGTTTAGTATGGACTCTTAGGTACTTATGAAGGCTATAGATGAGCTCTGTAGGGGACACCAAATGCTTGAATGGAGGAATATGAGATTTTAATCTTCTGAAGTAAAATAACATGATGTAGTCACTCTATGATATCTAATATATGAGACTTTAAGACCCTGGATTTGGAACCAGAGCACCTGGGCTTGTTGTGCTATTTTTTGCACCACTTTGTATAAGTCCTCTCTGGTCTTCAAAGAAGAACCAGAATTTAAGAATACTTTGAAGGACTAAGATGAAACTATACAATTAGGGCAAAGAAAAGAGAGATGACAAGATGAAATTTTTTATCTCAAAGTTATAAAATCTGCCTGTAATTATTTAGATCTAAAGTACATGTTCACAGAGTAGAAATTATAGTAAAATTATTATTATTATTATTACCATTATTATTATTTACTTGTTGAAGGGCAATTGGGGTTGACTTGCCCAAGGTCACATGGCTATTTTTTGTGATAAGTATCTGAGGCAGGATCCGAACCCAGGTCCTCCTGATTCCAGGGCCAGTGGTCTATTCACTGTGCCACCTAGCTGCCCCTCGTAAAATTATTTTTAAAAATTCTGTCAACTGGTGCTCCTAGTCCTTCATTTGTTAAGGTACCTCCCTAAATTCTGTGCTTTATTGCAAATTATTGAACAGGGTCAAAACCCGATTCCCTTTTCTGGAAACACATATTCACTCTCTTCTTTCCTGTTGTTTTTGTTTTCCCTCTCTGTCATTAGTTATTTTTGTAGTTACAATTCGTGACTGTCTCTACCATAGGAGTTCTCAACCTGGGCTCCATGAACTTTTTTTTTTAATGACAAATGCACTCAAATGGAATTGATTTCCTTTGTAGTCCTATGTATTTTATATTATGCATTTAAAAACATTATTCTGAAAAAGGATCTATGACATAAAAAAGGATAAAAAAAATCTAGCATTAGTGGATCATGTAGATGAAACACATATCTCTCCCTGCGTATGAGGAGTATATTGCTTGGTGGGCAAAGCTTGTACTTTCCTTGTGCTCATGTAGTTGCTAATAATGTAGCCTTTTTTACATTAGAAGGGAAGTATAGAATATGGCCTGACATCTTCCTAAAAATTTCCATCTGGGACATTTTTAGAGTTGTACACACAACTAGGTATTTGGCATCCCATGTTCTGATCAACCAATGTTTCTCTTTACTTTATGTATTTCTGTAAGGTGCAGCTGCTTCCCCCAACCAGATCAACTATATATCATGTTCCTCTGTGGTTTGAATTAAGCTATGGTCTGAAAATCTTAGCACTGGCCCATCACACAAACTAAGCCACTGGAAACCTTAGCACCCCCAGCAGGAGGCCTTTGCAGTGGTCTGGGTTTCAAAGACCTTAAAGGTGGACATGAAAAGCTGGTCTTGGGCTCAGGCCCAAAAGAAAAGGTATCCACATCATAAGAACAACCACCAGGCCAGCTGGTTTCCTGGTGGGTGGTGTCAGTGAAGAGACCACGATGAGAGAATTGAGAAGAGTAATTTCTCCTGTCCTTCCTTGCAGTCACCCCCTTCCATCAGAGGCCAACTGGATGGAAGCTACCAAATGCTTACTTGGTCTTGTATTGTTCCCTGGTTCTGATGAGGCCTGTTCTGTGAACCCCATGCTCTTATCCAGCAAGTCTCTTTGGTTTTGTAGAAAATGGAAAAAGTTAGGAGAGTTTCCTGGGGATTTTGAATGCCTTTCTCTTCCAGTACACCGAGGGCTGAGGACTTTGGAAAGGTTTTTTGTTACCTTGTGATGTATTTCAAATTTTGCTCTTAGATGATCCCAATCCAGTAAGTTTGAGAGGATACGGTGTTAAAGAAGAATTAAGTGGTATAGTGGCTGGGTTTGTAACCAGGAAGACATGAGTTCAAATCCTGCCTTGCAAACTTTATGTAACTTTCAGTGAGTTATTTAGCTTTCCTCAATCAGTTAATCCTCTCCTCTCCTCTCCCCTCCCTTTCCTCCCCTCCTCTTTCCTCCCCTCCCCCTATAAAATCGTTTCTGCCGTGCTGTCTTCCTATACTTATAAGATCATATTATTTAAGCCCACCATGCAAACCACAAAAATGATCACTTTCTTGGTCTAGAGAGAAACCATGGATTGTTTAGACAGGCAATATAACTTCTAGGCTATGGAAGCTCATCACATTAAGTGAATCTCTGCCTATTAGATGTTACATCCTGTTCTGAAACCGGGGGCAGTTTTTCTGAGGTTCAATCACTCTTATTTCATGAGTATATGGTGGCAGGAATTCCATTGATATCCACCTCAACACTGCTGAGTTACACATTATGTGTGCATCAGAGAAGGTGGAAATTTGTCCTTAATAGCAGTTGAGATCACTTAAAAGAACTGATAGTTTAAATTTAAACTGATAGTTTAAATTTAAACTGATAGTTTAAATGTGCTTCCTTGTTCTAGGGGGAAATAGATGAAAATTTGGAAAGTAGGGAGTATAGGACATTGCAACTCGGCTTTTAGAACAATTTCTATTAAAAGGAAAACTGCATTTACCTATGTAGAATACAGAATCTAAGAGATTTATAGATATAGAGCTGGAAGGAATCTTGGAGATTAACTAGTTCAACTCACCAATAGTTTAAAGATGGGGAATCTGAGGATTAACAGGTTTTAGTAACTTGCCCAGGATCATAGACGTAGCAGAACCAATATTCTAAGCCATGCTCTCTGGATTCAGGTTCATTGCTCTTTCCATTGTACTATGTTGGCTGCTAATCATTTAAACCTTTACGTTCTAGAACTCAAAATGACTTCAAGAAAGCATCTGTTCCTCCTGCCTCTAGGCAGTTGTTTGAATCATAATCATGTAATTTCTAGTTGAGAAAAGGGTGGTATTTGGAGTGAGAGCATAGTATGTATACATATATATATATATATATATATATATATATATATATATATATATATATGTAGTCCTTATAGTAACACAATGGTAGTGGAGAAAAACATTGATAATTCAAACTATGATCTCATCAGACCATACTTCCCATATCCAGTCCCTTCCTACTTTCTCACCCCATGTTGTCACCTTCATGACACCTTCTCAGGGTTTCTTCATCTGTTCCTTCAATCTCAGGTAAGTGGCTTTTTTTTCCTGCTCCCCCTCCTCCTCCCTCTTATGGTCTAGGCGACATGTTCATTGCCTGTTTTATGTCTGAAGTTCTTCAGACTACAGAGAATTCACAAATGTCTTTAGAGTTTAACTTTAGTGTTTAATCAAAAGAGGAACTCAAGGTATTCCTCATTATGTCTGAATGAAATGTGTCATACTGCAACTCTGTTGCTAGTGATACTATGTTAAGTAGACTAGAATCATTTCAATGGTTCCTTAACTGTAATGTGGTAGATATTTTTATTGATATAAAACAAATTATGAGTCATATCTATGTGTGCTTATGTTTAGGTATGCTTTGACAGACCTGGTGTGGCCACCACAGTTTTCATTTTCTTGGCATCTGATGGCATGGTCCATGGGGAAAAGCAGCGGCCAACAGTGACTCTTCACTTGACTGATGTCAGTGGACAAAACCACTCACTTGGTAAGTGTGACTTTTTTCCTTCATGAACAGGAGGAATGGTAGTCAAAGAGAAGATCACAAGAGCTCCAAAATGAGGGAGGGTCATTCTCTCCTTTTATTTTGATCTCTGTTTGCCTTTATTGTACCCCTTATATACTGAACATTTCTTTGAGTAAAAAATAAATGGAAAAATCAGAAAGAAGAACCAAACATAAGTGAATCATATAGAATGAAGCCAACAGTACGCCACTTAATATTTTCGCAATTATGACCATAACTTCTCTACAAGTCTGACCTATGTTTACTTGACCAAATTTGAATTCATATTGGTATAGGTCTTCCTTATGTAATGCTGACTTCTGCCTATTTCAAAGGGATGCTCATTAAATCAATCAATAAATATTTATTAAATGCCTACTCATCAATGATTATATGGCCAGGTACTAGTCTAGACACTGGGAGTACAAATAAAACAAATGAAACAACCCCTACTTACAAAAAGCTTACATTCTAATGAGAGAGGCAAAAAGACATATCTGTATAATAATAAGTATATATAGCCAAAATGTGAGGATAAGCTGAGATAATGGATATGAAAACATTAAAAAAAATCTCTTAGGGGCGGCTAGGTGGCGCAGTGAGTAGAGTGTCGGCCCTGGAGTCAGAAGGACCTGAGTTCGGATCTGACCTCAGATACAATGCACATGCAAACAAAAACCTAGCCGTGTGACCTTGGGCAACTTACTTAACCCCAATTGCCCTCCAAAAAGCAAAAAAAAAAAAAAAAAAAAAAAAAAAAAAATCTCTTTAGGGACAGAAAGTATTTCATTGAGGAGTTACTTTTTTCTTCCCTGGATTTGTGTCTTTCTTTGATGTAAAATGAAAGGAACCTTAAAGTTATACACCAAGAAACGAATCCAGTGCAGGCTAATAGCCTGGTTCCTTCTTACTACCCAGAGATAGAGACTAACACTTTATCCTTTCTCCACCTCTGAATATAAAGGAGGTTGGGGAATCACTGCTTCCCAAAGAACAGTAGGTAGGTTATGCTTTTCTCATGCTCTTTCCAGAGGGTCTGGTCTAGAGGGAAATGTACAATGTCCCCCCAAAAATCCAGTTGAGAAAGGGATCCTTGGCACTGAAGGTATTCAACACAAGGTCCTATTTTGGATTCTAAGCATTACAGTTCTCAAATAACACCTTGTCAGAAAGCTGTGAGAAACTAACTGATTAGTTCACCATTGTTAAAAAAAAAAGTCTCTTTTGCTAGCACTTAATGATCTAAGTTTACTGACTCCATCAGGAAGCTTCATCTTTCAAGATTATGATGCCACCTGTGCCCCTTGTGTACTGTCACGAACTTGTGCCTCCTGCTCCTTTTTTTCTCTCTTCTCTGTGATGGGCAGAATCATAGATAACCATTGTATGTACTGGGCATGGTTTTAGCTGACTATTTGTAATATTTAAATTTTTTTAAACAAGGGATTATTAGGACACTCAGTAAGAACTGGGTGTCTCTGTTCTGGATTCCCCAAATTTCCTTGTCAGATGTTTCAATTTGAAGTTGTTTATATCATCATTTTTTCTTTTTTTCCACAGGAACCTATGAATTATCATGCCAGCACAACCCATTGACTATTAATGTGACCCACAATCTGAATTTCCTTTTTCACCAAACCACCTCAATGATGCTTAATTTTTCTTCACCATTTGTGGGGATCTCAGCAGTGGCCCTAAGGACTTCCTTAAATATTGATCCTTCAGCCCCCAACAACTGCATCCCAGGGCATGAAGGGCATGGACACCACCGACCAAGGTACAAGGGCTCTTTATGCTTTTCTTTCTCCCCCACTATTGGGAGCCCCCGATAGTGAAGCCCATGTTTTAAGGTGGGTGCTAAATAGTTATGACTATGGCTAAGGAAATTATTGAAGATACTAAAAACAAAATGCCAACAGTTTGTGAAGGAGAATGCTAGTATTGTATTTTAGAATTTGTTCTTTGTTTGGTCAGTCCTTTCTACTTATGTCTCATATTGTTCCCCCTTAAATGCTATTTATTGCAGTCATATTTGATCACTGTCAAATGTCCTGCATTTCCCTCCCTCTTTGTCTTCACATAATTTCCCTAGTTGTTGCTTGTTGAATCAGTTTTCGTGTGTGTGTGTGTGTGTGTGTGTGTGTGTGTGTGTGTGTGTAAAATTCCCCCTCTGATGCTTCATTATAGCGTGGAAATCACATTGGTTTCTAAAGGCAATGCTGATAGGGATCAATTTTGGGTGGGTACTGGAAGTCTGGAGAGACTGTGAGTGTGAGTTAGCTAAGAGCTTGTCTGTTATCTCTCTGAGGACTAGTGAAGCAAAACACTGATGAAATCTTTCACTAAGCAGACTGAAAGAGGAAGACTTTTTCTGCCCCATTAGCACTTTTAGACCATCTAACCAACCTAAAGGATAATTGTAAACTTTACCAGTGAAAGGAGTACTCCCACCAATGAAGTAAAATATCCTTTAAGTATTGAAGAAAATTTATACATACACACTTGTGTATATGTGGATCAATATTTAAGTCCTTAAGGGCAAGCTCTTTGTTTTATCGAATTTTTCAATCTTTTAAAACATTCAGAATGGTGTTCTGTGTACTGTAGCCATCTAATAATAATAATTAGTCTTTTAATAGAGCACATTTTATATAAATACAACAATTTTAAGAAATCAAAAGCAGAGAAAGTATTTTCTCTCATTATGAGGCCATAAGTCAGGACCTATAAAATGATATCCTCTTCCACCTTCTCATAACCCTCTTCCTTATGGAACAACTTCACTTTTATACTAAAAGGCTCTAAGACCCAACTTACTGGTACAACATACTAGATTTCTAGTCCCACCACTTCTCCTCATCTTTCTGAGGACTCTAATTCCCAGAATTCTTACATGGAAAGAACTTAGATACCCTCTACAATTCTCCCCATTCCTCCTCTCCATAAGAACATGCAGATATTCATATTCATACCTGGGTCCCTTTCCTCTGAGATAGATGGTATAGATCATAGGATTTAAAACTAGAAAAAACATTAGAGATAATATAGATCATCCAACCCCCTCATTTTATAAGCTGTAACAAACTTTATATTTCTTTATGCAAGGGGAAACAAAAAATAGAAGATTATATATGGAACTCAAAATATTATTACATATGCATTTTTGTTGTTTTTCCACTTCCCTCCAAATTATGAAAAGTTTTATCTCCCCTCATTATTTATTTATTTATTTATGGATCTTTTCTTTTTATATTTTGAGTTCCAGATTCTCTCTCCCTTGCATGCCTTCCCCGCCCACTGTGAAGGAAGACAAAATGATATAAATTATACAGGTGAAAAGATGCAAAATATATTTCCATATCAGCCATATTTCAAAAAAAGAAAGTGAGAAAATTATACTTCAATTTGCACTCAGATTTCATGACTTCTAACTCTGGAGGTGAATAGCATTTTTTTCATCATTAGTCCTTTGGAATTGTTTTGGATCATTATATCGATCAAAGTAGCCAAGTCTTTTACTATTGATTATTATTGCAACATTGTTGTTACTATGCACAATGACCTTTTCACTTCACTTTGCATCAGTTCATATGTATTATTTTTTTTATCAATCCCTCCATCATTTCTTATGTAAAAATAGTACTCCATCATAATCACATACCGTAACTTGTTTAGCCATTTCCCAATTGATGGGCATCCCTTCAATTTCTAATTCTGTGCCAACACTAAAAGAGTTGCTATAAATATTTTTGTACATATAAGTCCTTCCCACCCCCCCCCCCCTTTTCTTTGATCTCTTTAGTAGTGGTGTTGCTGAATTAAAGAGTATGCACAGCTTTATAGCCCTTTGGGCATAGTTCCAAATTGTTCTCCAGAATGGTTGGACCAAGTTTACAACTCCACCAGTAGTTTATAATAGTTTACACCAATAGTGTACCTATTTTCCCTCACCCTCTCCAAAACTTGTTATTTCTGGTAGGCATAAGATGGTGTCTCAGAGTTGTTTTAATTTTCATTTCTCTAATTAATAGTCATTTAGAGCACTTTTCATATCACTGTAATTGCCACTCCATTAAACTCTCCCTTGTGATAAGTTAACATAGCCAAGCAAAACAAATCCATACATTTTCCATTTCCAAAATGTGTTTTATCTTCCCCTTCCAGTCAAGCACTTTTCTGTCAAGAGGTGAGAAACATACTTCATCATCAGTCCTCTGAAATCATTGTTGGTTATTGCATTGATTGTTAGTGCTTGTCTCAAAACTGCTTTTTGATGTTTGTTCTAATTGTATAGTTTTTTCTCCTGGTTCTGCTTAGCTACCCCTGCCTTAGTTCATATAAGTTTTTACAGATTTCTATGACTCAGTCCCCTTCAATATTTTAATGGCAAAATGATATTCCATTATATTGATAAACCCTATTTTTTAGTCATTCTCCATTTGATAGGCAGCCCCTTAGTTTCCAGTTGTTTGTTATAATAAAAAGTACTGATATATATATATACATGTATATAAAATTTGCAAATGTGGAACTTTTTCTCTGGTTTTGATCTCTTATATATATATATATATATATATATATATATATATATATATATATATATATATATATATATATATATATATATAGCATCACCTAGGGCTCACTCAGAGGGTATGAACAGTCTAATTACTTTTTAGATATATTTTTCAACTATTTTTCAGAATGATTGAAAAAATTTATAGCTTTAACAACAGTATATAAGTGTGTTTGTCCTCACACTTCTTTTCCAACATTTAATTTCCCTTCTTAGTCATATTTGCCAATTATGAGGACATGAAATAGAACCTCATAGTTGTTTTAGTTTTATTTCTCTTATTATTAGTTATTTGGCATTTTTTTCATGTGATTATTGATAGTTTGCTTTTCTGTTTTGAGAACTGCCTAATGGTATTTTTTGGTCATTCATCTATTAAGGAAGGACTCTTTTTCTTATATATTTCAATCACTTCTCTATAGATCTTGGATATTAGCCAGAAATTCAGTGCAAAAATTTCTCAGTTACTTATTTCACTTTTAATATATCTACTACTTGGTTAAGAGCCTGCCTCTTTTCCATAATCATGGAATATACTATTTTTACTATTCTTCTAATTTATTATGTAATATCTACAATTTATTTCTAAGCTCTTTGGAGCTTATTGTGGAATATGGTGTGAGATGTTAGTCCAAACCCAATTTCTGCCAGACTGCTTTCCGGTTTTTCCAGCTGTTTTTTGTTGAATACTGATTCCTTATTCTAGTAGCTGAACTCTTGGGTTTATTGAACACTATGATACTATGTTTATTTGCTTCTAGAACTTGTGCTCAACTTTTATATTTTTTAACCATTACCAAATAATTTTTAAGATTAGTGTTTTGTAATATAATTAGAGATCATAGTGCTAAGCTCCCTTCCCACTCCTTTGTGTGTACTGATTTTCATGGGATTCTTTATCTTTTATTCTTCCAGATAAATTTTGTAATTAGTGTTGCTAGATGTGTAAAGTATCTCTTTGTTAGTTTGATTGGTATGGCATGGAATAAGTAAAATAATTTAAATACTGTCATTTTATTGTCATGGTTCAACCACTTATCTTTCCAACTATTTAACTCTATCTTTATTTCTATGAAGAGTATTTTGTAGTTGATTTCATATAATTCCTATGTGATTCTTGGTAAGTAGAGTCCCAAATATTTTATATACTCTGTAGTTATTTTGAATGAAAGTTCTCTTCCTGTTGAAGTTTTGTTGATAATATATAGAAAGACTGATGATTTATATCCAAATCCCTCATTTAACAGATAAGGAAACTAAGATTCAGTTTGTTTAAATGATTTAAGGCTGTACTGGGTATAAATAGCATAAATGCAAATATAAATAAATTAACAGGTCTTACAGTAATAGCCCATTATTATCACTCCTACCTCCAACAAGTTCCTATTAAATAATTAGTTATCTTTTAGTCATCATTATTCCTTTTCTATGTCAGTCTTCCTATTAAGAATTCAAGTTCACTTTAAAATTACTATGTAGTGTATGGCATCCTACTAGTTCACAGTTTATACAAAAAGGGATTTTTACTCTATCTCAAGTCAAGTTTGGCATTCTCTGTTTCCTTATCAGGGAAAGGAGAGAAGAACTGAGAGAACAGTGTGTCACACAATCTGTTAGCATTAGCAGGGTAGGTACCTATATTTCGGTTTGAAATATAGGTACCTACTTATTTAAAAAAAAAAAACCCTCTTTTATTTAGTTCTCAGGTATCCCAGGGCTTTTTTGACCCTATCTACCATTGGGAATTTTTTTTTCTATTTCTTCTTCCTTTCTAACTCAACACTTGTGGTGTCCTGTTAGACTGAGCTTTATTTACTTGGAGTTTTAGTCCAATCCCATGGTATTCCATTCTGTCTCTTAATTTCTTTTCTTTTTTCCTTTTCTTTTTTTTTCCTGAAAGTCAAAGGAATGATGTTCTGAGATCTGTGAGCATACTAATCCCAGAGGCCTCTGAAGGTCTTGATAAAACACGCAATAGTAAGTTATATTTATTCAGAATCAGAACTATATCATACATGAACCACAAAGAAATCAGCATATTACAGATTACCGAGATATGGGGACTATTTATTCTAGGCTTTTCATCATGTAGCTCATAGACACAGAATTGTAAGGGCAGCAAAGAGCTGAAAGCAGTCTGCCCAGCCTGTCCCAGGCTTGACAAGGAGGTTGATTAACTGTGATCACTACTGGTTCCTCTTCACTCCTTTTATGTGATACTGTATGAAAAGCAAGTTTTATGTGCGTGCATCTTAACCAGTGGAAATGGGATATGATTCTCTAGTTTACACAGAGTGTATCTGGAATGCATGGAGGTTTCCAAACCACATCTGATTGACAGAAGCAGTGCAAATTGGCTGTTCACTCTTAGCAAGCAAATCAGTGTAATAGGGTAACATGTTAACAGGCAAGTTGACAGATACCAATGTCTTTCTCTGGTACTAGGGGAGCTGACTGAGAGATTCTTAAGCCATGTGCATTTACTAAAGAATAAATTAGGCACGAGTCTGTATGGGTAGATCTATATCAAACACAGTTGTATATATGCACACACTATAAACTATGAAACCCTCAAATTCTGGGCACAAAGGGATTCCTGACCACTGCCATCCTACCCCTTATGACCTGAATTCCCTTAGTGCCTGAGCAATGTAGAGTCTGTCAATTGAAATTTTTGCCTTTGAATAACTATGCCCATTTATCCATCATTCTTCAAGTATCATGCTCTTCCTTCTTTAAGAAATAGAGGCAGCAGATTTGCTTGACAATGCAGAAGATGGGTTATAGGTATCGATAATTTGAAGCATATATAGTCAATAAATTGACATATCTTATAAGGTAAGTGCCATGATTGGAGCCCAGAAAAAGAAGCTACATAGGGCTATCGAGACATTTGCCTCAAATGCTAACATGAGGGCAAATCTTTCTTCCTCTGTTTCTCCTCCTTACTAACTATCAGGATATACCAACCCTACTCCCTGGTCCAAGCCAGTTTCCCATCACCTCTCCTTCTAGGGTCTTATGGCAATCATGTTCTTCACCCTAGGTCGCTTTACTCCAGGGCAGAGTGACACTATTTTATTCTCTAATCTGGAGATGCAGGGATTCCTGGGCCCATCGTGGTAATGTTGGAGGGTGGGGGGGGGCAGGAATTAAGAGAGGAAGAGGTTTCAGTTCAAATCCTATCTCTAATGTTGATTAGATATGTGATTATATGCCATCTTAGTTAACTTCCCTGAATCTCTGTTTCCTCATTTATAAAATCAAGATAATACCTGTGCTACCCACCATATGGAGCAACTACATAGTACAGAGTATAGAGTGCCAGGCCTGGAGTGAGGAAGACTCATCTTCCTGAGTTCAAATCTGGTCTCAGCTGTGTGATTCTGGGCAAGTCACTTAATCCTGTTTGCCTCAGTTTCTCATCTGTAAAATGAGCTGGAGTAGGAAATGGCAAACCACTCTGGTATCTTTTTCAAGAAAACCTGAAATGGGGTCACAGAGTCAGACATTACTGAAAACTCCTGAACAACATCAATCAACCTCATAGGGTTAGTATAAGGCTGAACTAAGACAAAATATATAAAATAATTAACAGGCCTTAAAGAGCATATAAATGTCTATGTTTTTTTTATTATTTATGGAGTATAATAGTGGTAGATCAGGGGAATGCTTAGACTTAACATACATAACTCTGAGAAAGAAAACTCCCAACATCCCTGTGTACAAGATGGTGAGTTGTGGGCTACATCAGAGTGAGGCCCCCTCTTCCCCAGGGACTTGGAAGACTGCTGAGATGTATGTGTACAAGACAGACAGAAATCTTAAGTATATTCTGATCTAAAAACTGGTGGTGGTGACCATGCCTGAAAAGACAGTTTCTTTCTTCTCTCATCCTAAAGGAATGGGAAAGCTGAGATTTTTTTGTAATTCAGTTTCCTCATCTGAAAATGGGACTGAGACAGGAGAGTTGAACTAGATAGTCTCCAAGGTCCCTTCCCTCTCTAAATCTACAACCATGAGAGTTCACCTCCTACTCCCTGAAGAATAAGAGGAGAAAGAAGCCTCCCTGACTTCCTTTAAGACTCAGAAGTTCTACCTTTTGCAAAAAGCCTTTCCCTGTCCTCCTTAATCTTAGCACCTCTCCCGTGAGACTACCTCCAATTTGTCCTGTACATACCTTGTTTGTATGTAGTTGTTTCACTGTTATCTCCCCCAGTAGATATGGAGCTTCTTGCAAGCAGGAATTCTTTTTCTTTTTTTTTGTCTTTATTTTTATCCTCAGTACCTGGCACATAGCTGAAATAATTTAATTTAATTTAATATAAATTTAATTAGTCAGTTGACTGACTGATTGACTGCCTTTTCAGAAAGGTAACAGCCCCCTTCCTTGGACCAAAATATATCAAATTTTGTCTGATCCTTCAGTCATTCTAATTCTTGATGTAAAAAGATGCTATTAGTTAAATGGTTATACACAGATTGCTTTTCAGGTAAAGGATAGACTAAATGGCATTTGGGGTTCCTTCAAACTCTGAGAGTCTGATTTTGAATGCTTCACTTAATTGATGAGAAAATTGAAGCCTCGAAAAGGAGAAGGGAAAGGAAGATGTAGCATTTTATGTAGCATATACTATATTGCGGACTTTGTGCTAAACACTTATTTTTTAAACAAATATCTTATCTGATCCAAACAACTATAAGAGGTAGGTGCTGTTATCATCCCCATTTTATAGTTGAGGAAAGTGAAAGAAGCAAAGGTCAATTGATTTGCCAAGGATATTACATAGTAAGTATTTGAAAGATCAATGATTTATCTAAAGTTGCATGAGTATTTCACATTCAGAACCAGGACTAGAACCTAACTTTAGTCCCAGGTGATGGGTCTTCCAGACTGGTCTTTAGGCTACTATTTGTGGAGCTAAAGAAATTGCCAGGCTTTTATTGGGTGGGGAAAGTAATGAACAAACATAAGCTTCTGAATAACTGCTTAAACAGCAGGTTACAAAAATATCAGTCTGAATGCCTCAGGATTATTCCAATGTGCTCATTTCCATTGCCTTGCAGTATATGCCATGTCCGCCATATTTGAAGTTCCCTAGTTCCATGTTTCCAGGCTTCCTTCTCCAGCTTCCTGTCATCAGAGTTCTCAGATGCCCTATCCCCAGCTCCCATAGGCTACTGGCAACTTTTGGCCTGAGTGAACCAGAGGACCAGGGATGCTACACCTTTGAATAGCTGAAATGTGAATCACCTTTAAAGGTCTCATTCCATAACTTTGCTTCCACACTGCTTCTTTTAAGAGAAACTTTCAAACACAAGGTGATATTTCTTCATAGTTTTGGTATCTGTCTTTCCTTTCCAACACTGAATTTCCTTCTGCCCTAAGAGTAATTATCATTTAAAAATATGATTTCAAAATAAACTTGAAATCCATATTTCCTTTTGATGCTTTTATCTCATTTTTTTGTCCAAGGCAGACTTAATAGTATAAATACCCTCATTTAACTTTTTTAGTATAAACACACAGGCTAATTGAGTCAGGAAAAAATGGATATTCACAAATTTAAATTTTTAATGGTTCCTAAAGTTTAGACTTCATCAATTCTACATCTTTAAAAAAAAGCTGAATTTTTCCTTGTTCTTTTCATATTAATAGTAGCAATGCCGCACGTGCACGCACGCACACACACAATTTTAAATTTGGAAGTGTTTTTATGTCCATTATCTCCCAGGATTCTCACAATTCTCCAAGGTGTGTATATGTATATATGTGCATTTATGTATGCGTATAAATGTATAAATATGCATATGCATGTGTGCATATAAATATGCATGCACATATGAATGTGTATGTATATATACATAGGTGTATTGCCCATATACACGCACTATACATGTTTTCTACCCTGGCATTTTCCCACATAGTTGTATTATGTTTAACTATACTATCACCACTTCTTTGGACTCAATCTCTGCTTGCTAAATTGCTTCCCGTCCTTCAAGACTCAGTGGAAATGCTCTTTCCTCCATGGTGCCTTTCATTATCCCAACAAATGGAGATGATATTTTCCCCTAGTTTTGCCACATACCACTTTCTATCATCACCTAATACTTTATACTATCTGTTTCTTATGCTAGGGGATAAAAGAATAGGGATTGGAAGATAACATAAGAATTTGCACAGTGGGTATCCTCTTATGGGAAGTTCAAGATTCTATAATGTCAAAGTCAGGAGAGAATGAATGCATCCCATCCTCTCCTGCTTGTTTTGGATGGGACCTTGGACCATCCCTATCCTATCCTCTCTTTTCTATCTTCAATCATTTCATCTCTATTTTCTATTCCCTTCATTTAGAAATATACTTGGATATATTACAATTTTTCTACTATTCTATAGTAGAAAAAATATTTTTAACCTTATTACTCCCTCAAGCAATTATCCTATCACTCTCATTCTATTCTTTGTTAAACTTAAGGAAGAATAGTCTCCAATTCTTCAGTAATCAGTTGTAAGGACCCCTAAAACTATTTTACTTCTCCTGCAGCCCTCCCTAGGGTATCAGTTCTCATCTTGGTGTCCCTTCCAAAATTCTGGCCTTAGAGTTCCTTGATCTCCTCAGCTCCAATGACTTCCATGTCTCCTGGTTTTGCCACCTAGGAGAACAGCCATGTTTTAGACCTCATAGCCACTTGGAAATGAAAATGATCTGCCTCCAATGTCAGTCTAAAAGTTTGAAACCCTCAGTCTCATCATAAGTCTTAAATTCCTTGTCCTTTCTGTTTCTAAAATCCCTATTTCTGGTCACAAACTCTATATTTTCCACTCCATCACTTTTTCTTTTCTTTAATTTAAAAATATTTCTTATGGATGAGTTTAATTCTTACATCACATTCATTTCAGAATATTACCCCTCATCTCCCTTCCTTGACTAGTAAGCCATTCTCTACAACAAACCACACCAACAAAGATCATGGTGATGATGATGATTAAAGTTCAGCAAAGACAACCAACATATCCACCATGTCTGACAATGTGTGCAACATTACACATATCAACATGAGGGCCATTCCCTCATTCTGACTGAACCAGCTCTCCCCTCCCATCATAAATTACAGTCTCTCAGATCTCAGCCAGCCTTGCAATTTTGCTTTAGGCTTCATTTCTCTTTCTACTCATTCCTTTAACCTCACTGTCAGCCATTTCTGTGATCCTTAATTTCTCTGATACATTGCTCCAGTACCTGACTTATTGGTTCCCAACTCCAGGGTAAACTTCCTCTGTCTGAAACTCTGAATCAACTTGTTTTCTGCTTTTGCTCCTGAACTGCCAAGAATTGCTGGTAAATGTTATGAAACTGGGTCAGTTGGCTCTGATACAAATTCATGCTATGTAACCCCTGCTGGGCCTTGCTGTTTGGCAGTTGTTATCTTTATCCTTAGCAGACGCCCAATGACATTACCCACAGTGTCTCTTCCAAACCATTTCCACCCTTCTCAAGCCTCTCCTACCACTCCATGTTTCCCTTAAACCTGCCCCTTATTACTTCCCAAATTTCTGTTGATGGATCCACCTTTAGCCAAGTCACTTAAGCTTGAAGTATGAAAGTTGTAAGAGGCAATAGAGGAAAAAATATTGATTTTTGAGTCAAAGGACCTTGCTTAATATCCCATGTCTTCTTTCTGTGTTACTTTTGACATGTCACTGTCTCTGAGTCTCAGTTTCCCCATATGTAAAACAAAGGGGGTTGTGCTATGAACTATAAGGTCCTTCTGGCTCAAACTTAGATCTTGGACTCTACTTTCTCTCTCTTTTTTTTCAAATGCTTTATTAACTTCTGCTTTACATCATTCATTTCCACCAGATTTTGAGTCACAAATTTTCTCCCTGTTTTTCCCCTACCCACCACCCCAAAATAGTGGTCCCACAGGATATCCCCTTCTCCAGTCTGTTCTCTCCCCTATCTTCCCCCACCCCCTTCAACTTTTCCAGTAGGGCATGGTAGACCTCCATGCCCCAGTGCCTATATATCTTATTTCCCAATTACCTGTAAAATAGTATTAGTAATAGTATATCTATCTATCTATCTATCTATCTATCTATCTATCTATCTATCTATCTATCTATCTATCTATCTATATGTATATATACATTTTTTAACATGTGGTTTTAAAACTTTGAATTCCAGATTCATTCCCTTCCTCCCTTGTCACCCACCCTTACTGGGAAGACAAGCAATTCAATATAGGTTGTACATGTGTAGCTGATGCAAAACATTACCACAGTAGATATATTATAAAAGACATTATATTTCCCTCCCTCCTATCCCACCTCCCACTTGTTCTATTCTCTACTTTGATCCTGTCCCTTTTCAAAAGTGGTAAGATAGTTTACCCCATTCTGTCTCTCCCCATCTCCTCTCATTATATTCCTCTCTCACCTCTTAATTTCACCTTTTAAGTATCATCCCTTCCTATTAGATTGGTCCTGTGCTCTCTATCTATGTATACCTGTCAACATATATACACACATTCACATATGTATTCATATGCCCATATACCCTTCAACATAGACTATATATTTCTATTCCCTTCAACTATTTTCATACTGAGAAAAGTTTCATCAGTTACAATTATCATTTTTCTATGTAGGAATGTAAATAGTTCAACTTTGATAAATTCCTTATGATTTCTTTTCCCTGTTTCCCTTCCCATGCTTTTCTTGCTTCTTGTATCTGAATGTCAGATTTTCTATTCAACTCTGGTTTTTTCATCAAGAATACTTGAAAGTCCTCTATTCCACTGAATGACCATATTTTTCCCTGAAACATGATACTCAGTTTTGTTGGGTAGGTGATTCTTGGTTTTAATCCCAACTCCTTTGACCTCCAGAATATCATATTTCAGTCCCTTTGATCCCTCAGTGTAGAAGCTGCCAGATCCTGTGTTATCCTGATTGTGTTTCCTCAATATTCTAATTGTATCTTCCTGGCTGCTTTTAATATTCTCTTCTTGATCTGGGAATTCCAGAACCTGGCTATAATATTCCTAGGAGTTTTCTTTTGGGGATCTTTTTTAGGAGGTGATCAGTGTATTCTTTCAACCTCTATTTTGCCCTCCGGTTCTAAAACATCAGGGCAGTTTTCCTTGAGAATTTCTTTTTTTTTTAAAGCAATTGGGGTTAAGTAACTTGCTCAAGGTTACATGGCTAGTTATTTATATGTGGGTACTAAGTAACTGAGGCCAGAACCAATCCCAGGTCCTCCCTACTCTGGGGCTGGCGCCCTTACTGCACCACCTAACTGCCCCTAAACATTTTTTTAAACCCTTGAGAATTTCTTGGAGGATGATTTCTAGGTTCTTTCTTTGATCATGGCTTTCAAGTAGTCCAATAATTTTTAAATTATCTCCCCTGGATCTATTTTCCAGGTCAGTGATTTTTCCCATGAGATATTTCACATTGCCTTCTATTCTTTCATTTGTTTGGATATGTTTAACAGCATCTTGATTTCTCATAAAGTCACTAGCTTCCATTTGCTCCAATCTAATTCTGAAGGAATGATTCTCCTTAGCAAGCTTTTGAGATTCTTTTAACATCTGGCAAATTCGGCATTTTACAGCATTCTTCTCCTCATTGCCTTTTTGATCCTCTTTTGCCATCTGAGTTAGTCTATTTTTTAAGGTGTTATTTTCCTTAGTCAGGCTGTTGACTCTCATTTCATAATTTTCTTGCACCATTCTCATTTCTCTTCCCAATTTTTCCTCCTCTTCTCTTATCTGCTTCTTAAGGTCCTCTGTGGCCTGTAACCAGCTCCTATTTTCATTTGGGGCTTTTGGCGTAGGAGTTCTGACCTCCCAGTCTTCCTCCTCTTCCATGCTTTGATCCTCTTTGCCCCCAAAATATGAGTCTAGTATTTTATTCTTCTGTTTGTTTTGTTTCCTTTGCCTGGTCATATGGCCTCTCAATTACTTGACTTTTGGGCTTTTTGCCACAGTAGGACTCTGCCACCAGCCAGGGGAGCTTCTGTCCCAAATGCTGGGGTTTTCTCAGCTGCCAAAGGTATTAGTTGGGTGCCCTCTCTGAAGCCTCCACACACTCTGGCAAGGTGGTAGCACACACCAGGACCTCCCCCTAGACTGCAATCCAGATCCAAGCAGGTTAAAGCAAGAGCAATTACCCCTCAGCCTGGTTGCTTGGTCCTCCTACAGTCTTCAGACCAGGAGCTGAAGCTACCATGTGGCATTGGCTGCTCTTCAGCCCTCAGCAGCTTCTCCCTCCAGAGAATAGAAGCTGACATACTCCCAACTACTGGATCCCAAAGTCCACACTGCACTGACCCCTCACTTTGTCCTTGGCATCTATGTGTTGATCAATCTGGAAACTGCCACAGCTACTGGTTCCTCCACCTGGCAGCTCGTCAGGCCCACCCTGGGGCTAAAACCTCAGGCTCATGTGGGCCTCAGCTCAGCTCCCAGAATGTTGCACTGGCCTGGCTGCTCCTGCCAGGCTGCCAGGCTGTCCTCAGTAGGAGATTAGCTTCTGTGTCCTTTTGTGGGTTCTGTAGCTCCAAAGTTTGTTCAGAGTCTCCTTTTACATAAATTGAGGAAGGTGGGAGTGGAACCCCATGGAAGTCCTGTTTCTACTCTGCCATCTTGACCTCTACTTTCTCTTTTGCCCCTTTTACAAACAATCAATTTTACAACCAATCAATTTTGCCTCCATGATAGCTAGTATCTAGCTCCCATGTGCCATTTTCATTCCTACCACTCTAACTTAAGCTGTTATCACTTCTTGTCTGCACTATTACAATAATATTCTAACCCCTTGCCTCCAGCTTCTCTCCCTCCAATTTATCCTTAATAAGTAGCTGTCTGAAATGTCTCATCAGTACTACCCTCTTTCCAACTTTCCAAATCTTTTGATGACTCATCTTCTTTGATGGAATAAATTGCATATTTCTTAGCTTGACATTCAAGGTAATCTGTAATTTTGCTCTAGATTTGCTTCCCACTCTTGTCATTCCCTGGACTCTTCCTGAACTGACCTACTTCTGTATTTTTTTTCGTACTTTTCCCTTTGCCAAGAATAGTCTAACCTACACATCTTTGCCATTTGAAACTCTGCTTATTCTTTTAAGAATTGACCCCAGGTGCCATCTTCATGTATGCTTGATGGCTACACTAAGCGAGAGCTAATCTTTTACTCTCTTCAAAACTCAGAGAAATCTTTGGGTTTCTTCTTCTTTTATTAGTTATTCATACTCCCTGTTCCTATTAAATTTTCTAGTGTTGTCTGCCTTGTTCCCCCAATACTAGAGTATAGATTGCTTCTTGAAAGCAAAGACCGTATTTTATTGAACCCTATATCCTACTCAGGCTGAATTCTTTGGCCTGAATATACTAGCATTTAAAAACATACATTAAAAAAATTTCTGGATGTACTGAACAATTGCATCTTCTGGGACTTTACATTTGCACAGTGCTTGACACATAGGAAGCACTTAATAATTGTCTTTTTCATTCATTCATTCATTCATTCAATAAGCATGGAAAATGGAGTTAGCTGTTCTTGCAAATTTGGGGTGGTACTATAAGAGTGCGTAGCTAGGTGGTGCAGTGAGTAAGAGTGCCAAACTTGGAGTTAGAAAGATGAGTCTTCCTGACTTCAAATCTAGCCTCAGATACTTACTGGCTCTGTGACACTGGGCAGGTCACTTAACCCTGTTTGCCTCAGTTTCCTTATCTGTAAAATGAGTGGGAGAAGGAAATGGCAAACCACTCCAGTATTTTTGCCAAGAAAACCACAAAAGTGTTGGACATGACTGAAAAATGACTCAACAACAGCATCAAAATTAGGAACAGCTAGTTGGCTCAGTGGCCACTGGGCTTGGAATCAGATTCGTTTTCCTAAGTACAAATCTGACTTAAGACACTAATTAGTCACAAGTCACTTAACCCTGTTTGCCTCAGTTTCTTCATCTGTAAAATAAGCTGGAGAAGAAAATAGCAAACCATTTCATTATCTTTGTCAAGAAAATTCCAAATGGGGTCACAAAGAGTCAGACACAACTGAAACAATTCAACAAGGTGTTTAGACATTTGAATTGAGCAGTTGTAGTGTGAATATCTTGAGGAGGGTAATGATATGTTTGTTTCACCTTTAAAAATTTGCCCTCATTGTATAAGACCTGTTCCCTCAGCATTTCTAAGTCAGCTAGTCCTCTTGAGACAGATACTGTCATCCAGTTTGTTAATGGAAACCTTCTGGGGTCTAAGCGTGCACTACTCAGAACTAGGCAAAACCAAAATGGGACACATTCTGGCTTTGACTATTCTTCATACAGGCTCTGGGTGCAGGAAAAAAAGGATGAGAGATTTCTGCATGCTTATTGCAGGATATATCCATACACATATCATGATCCATGGATCAGCTAATATCTGGTTCCAGTGAGGACCAACCAGTTTGTACAATCACACAATTTGCTTCTGTGTAGCTTCTGTGGTCTTGTGGTTCCACGATCATAACCCCTTCTTCCCCAACAGTAATAATAAAATGTTCGTTAATTTCTATGGATCAATGTGATGTCTCAGTGGTATGGACAGCAGTTTTGTCTGTATCAATGCTCTGATTTCAGACCAGTATATTTATTTAATTTTCCAGTTTGCATTTGTCATATAGAGATTTGTTGTCCAACAATTTGTAAAGGGTAGCTAGCTTCCTGTACATGATTCTAGTTTTCTTATCATATCTTTCTATGTACTACTTGCTGGATGCTAAAACTTTGCATCTAGGAGTGAGGTGATACAGTTTCCACTACTTCACTTCATAATCTGCATTGATTAATAAATAGTAACAATAACCATAATTGTACATTTAAATAGCATTATTTTACAGAACAGTTTCTTCCCAATAATCCTGTGAAGTGGAGTGTTCCAACATTACTGTCCTCCCTCTTTGAAGGTGAAAAAACAAAGTCAGCAAAAAGGTGAAATAACTTGCTGAAACATCCAGTGAGTGTCCAGAGAATCAGAATCTGATCTGATCAAGTTCAGGATTCCTTTTAGCTATGTCCCACAATCCCTCACTTGAATTAAGAACTGACTTTTCATGTTTTGTTTTACATTTCTTCTCAATTGGGGCTGAAGATAAGGGGATAACTATGGAAACTACTACTACTATTACTACTACAACAACAACAACTACTGCTACTACTACCACTACTACTACTTCTACTACTACTACTACTAGAAATTATAATTTATATAATAATAAGTAGCATTTATATAGTACCTGCTAGGATTACAAAAAATAAAAAAATTAAAAATAAATCATCAAAACATATTTTTTAAACGCTCAGAGAACAGAAGAAAGGACAGAAGGAATCAGAGCCAAGCAGGATAGCTTTGAAAACAATATGTTGAATTTATTATATACTTTTAAAAAAAGAACAAGCTGCACATAATAAACATTCACAGTTTCATGTACAATCCTTTTTGATCTTCTGGGCATATGATAAGTGCTCATTTTAGTTGAAGTTTGTTAAGTTCAGAATTAAAAAAAAAAGAAAAAAGTATTGTCCTTCCTTAGGAAATAGTGCAACAGTGTGATTTTCCTTCTGGACATTAGTAAGAGTTCAGTATCTCTAAACAAATGTAAATGTACTCTGAGGAATTTCATTGTAGATTGAGTATTGAACTTGGAATTTGGAAAATATGGATTTAAATCCTGTCTCTGACCGTTACTAGCTTTGTGATCATGAGGAAGATATTTAATTTCTTCAAATTCTCTTTTCTCATGTGGAAAGTAGAGATAATAATGTCAATAGCAACCTACCTCCCAATGTTGCTGTGAAGATCAAAGGAAATTGTGTATGTAAAGTGCTTTGGAAACCTTAATGAGCTACATATATGCTAGCTATTATTATTTAGTTAGTTCTTTAAGGTTTGAGAAATGCTTTACACTGGGAACATGGGAAGCTTTTGTTGCTGTTGTTCAATTGTTTCAGTCATGTCCAACTCTTCATGACCTCAGTTGAGGTTTTCTTGACAAAGATAGTGGAGCGACTTGTCCTTTCCTTCTCCAGCTCATTTTACAGAAGAGGAAACTGAGGCAAACAGTATTAAGTGACTTGCCTAGAGTCACACAGCTAGTAAGTCTCTGAGGACAGATTTAAATTCACAAAGATGAGTCTTCCAGACTCCAGGCCTGGTGCTATGCTGTCTAGATGCCCAAACTCTGGAAAGTAGATACTGTTATCCTCATTTTGATGGGGATGAAGAAACTAAGACAGATAGGAGTTAAGTGAATAAACCAGAATTACACAGCTTGTAAATTTTAAAGGCAAAATTTGAACTCAGGTCTTTATAACATACAGGTTCAGATCTCTACCAATCCCACCATCTAGATGCCTACTATTAGACACTTTCCTTTTTCTTGATAATTTAAACTCTTTGATAATTTATCCTTCATCTTCTTGGACACTGCATTTTGCTAGTCCTTCTATGATTTGAACTCTGTATCATTCTAAATGAATGCTTGTTGTTGTTTTTGTCCTTTCTGTCACCCATTTTCCTCTGCTCTTCTCTTTTCCCCTTTCCAGGGACATAGAAACGTAGTATGTTGGGCACATATATGTTCATTCAAGCTCTTAGTCATGATCTTCCATACATAGCCCCAGTGTTGGTGGGAGGCACCCAAAGTAAGTAATTTATTATGGATAATTAAGAAATTACTGTCAGTAGGCATCTCTTAACTATCTGCATATATATTCACATATACATACATGTATATATGCATATGTGTATGTGTATGCATGTATATGTACATTGTGTATATGTGTGTGTGCATATAGGTATGTATATTATGTGTGTGTGTGTGTGTGTGTGTGTGTGTGTGTGTGTGTACATATGAGAGCCATTTCTAGTCATCCTGATCTATATCTTGCCACTGGACCCAGATAACTCTGGAGGAGGGAGTGAGGCTGGTGACTTTGCAAGCCCTGCATCACATAAATCCAATTCACTTGCACATCATGACATCTCCATTCTGATGTCACGGTCCTCTTCTAGAACAAAGGACCAATGACAGGAATATATACTCATATATATATATATGCACACACATATATGTTACATATATGTATACATATATAGTGTGTCTCTGTATTTTTATTGACACACACATATACTTTCTGTATTATTTGCAACCAATTCTTAGTGCTACAATGACTTTTTCCCCTGCCAACAAGCACCTTCTCAGACTGGCCAAAATGTGCCGAGGTCTATACGTTTATTTTAAAATTAATCTTAAAAAAGAAAGTGAAAAGATTTCTGCTGCTGCTGGAAAAAGAAAAGCCATATAGTGTCCACTGCACACAAGTAAGTGATTCTTAAAGTTACTCTCCGATCTTGTTTTAGCTATATTTATGTGTGTTCCTTTAAGTAGTGACTATAGAAACTTGCCTGTAAATGTGTGTTGGGATGGAAAAGGGGGAGAGAATAAAAGAGAGTATGAAAATGCCCTTTTCTAGGACTTGTACATTTATAGCCTCACTGATCCTTTAAGTGCCTCTAGGAAGGAAATATTATTGTGCCCATCATTTAAATGACAAACTGAGGCATGGAGACATTTTCCTCGGGTCACAATGAGTTTTTGGTGGAGCTTGGAAGAGAACCCAAGTCTCCTGATTCCCAGTCAGGGACAGAGCCAAAAACACAACCCAATCCTCTTGGCATTCCAACCACTGCTGTAATCAGTCTTTGAACTCAATCTCTGTAATAGGATCATTCCATTTCCATTATCTGTCATTCTATTTCATGCTTCACTTTTTTCCTGGAACCCTCGTTGCTATTACTTTAACAATCCCTGTTATATATATAAATTACATGGAGAAGGATTTGAAGCTCCTATCACCCTATTCCCATTTGCCTAGCCCTGTGCTGGCCTCCTTAGTTCTTCGAGTTTTTCTTTCTTTAGGGAGCCTACCACCAAAGCTTCTGAATTATCTCACATTAAATGCTCTAATAAAGCCCAAGTCCTCTCTGTTTCCTTCCTTAGGTACAGTAGGGCAAAGTATTTGTATAGCTTTTGGCCTTTCATCTTTTATTTTTAACCAAGGGTTTCCTTTGAAGACTCACTGATGATGGGAAGTGCTTTCTCTCACTGCTGGGAAAGGCACTATAGAAATAAAATATGTATTGTGTTCCTACTCATTTGATTATCTCTTTCCCCAAAGCAGTTTAGTAAATTACCATGGAATCTGTTTTTTGTTTCTCCTCCTTTCTTTTAAGCAAGGAAAGAATTATAGCTGCTAAATTGTTCCCTAGCCTTCTTGCCCAACTTATTTTTCCAAGAAGGATTTGTGTACAATAGAACAGGATAGGACGAGAAACAACTCTGAAGGGTTCTATGACCCCCCCCCCCCCCCCACTTTTCATGGATCATGAATTGAGAGTTGGAAAGGACCTCAGAGGCTATCAAGTCTAACATCGCTGTTTTATAGGTGGAGAAACTGAGTTGCAGAGACAATGAGTGACTTAACAAAAAGGTCATTCAAGTCATAAGAGATAGAACCAGATTCAAAGATAGGCCCTTTGACTCCAGATTCAACATAGTTTGCACTGCACTTTGGCTCACCCGTTGGTAGACAGCTTTGCCTCCACCATCATGTCTTAAAAAGTGCTCAGCTTATGAAGTCTAGAGAATTAGACATACATTTAACCCACACAAGACTCCTCAGGGAGTCTGTTGACACTTTGCAGAAGGTATACCAGAAATAGCATCTCTTAAGATATTTCAGTATCTGTAGATATACCTGCCAAGGTTCATCCTGGGAACCATTCAGCCTACAACTTTTCACTCCTACATCCAAGGACTGCTCTTAGATTTAGAAGTGGAAGGACATAAGAGATCATCTAGTTCAATCAACTAACTTTATAAACGATGGAACTGAAATACAGAGAGAGAGGTTAAGTAATTTGCTCAAAGTCACACAAGGAAGTGAAAGAGCTGAGATTCCAATCTAGGTTGTCTGACAACAAGTAGACAGTAGTATGGCTAGTTCTGCAATCAAAGGGAATTTCTTCAATAGGAGTGTGAGGTTAAAAGCACACACTTTTGAAAAGGGACAGAGTCAAAGTAGAGAATAGAACAAGTGGGGAGTGGGATAGGATGGAGGGAAATATAGTCAGTCTTTCACAATATATCCACTATGGAAATGTTTTGTGTACATGTACAACCTATATTGAATTGCTTATCTTCCCAGTAAGGTGGGTGGTGAGGGAGGAAGGGAGAGAATCTGGAATTCAAAGTGTTAAAATAAAATGCTTTAAAAATATTATTATTTTTATCATTATTTTTTAATGCAACTTGGAAATAAGATATACAGGCACTGGTATATGGAGATCCATCTTGCTCTACCAGAAAGTTGAAGGGGAGATGGGGGAGGATATAGGAGAGAGCAGATTGGGGGAGGAAGTATACAGTGGGATCGCTGTTTTGGGGTGGTGGGTAGGAGAAAGACAGGGAGAAAATTTGTAACTCAAAATCTTGTGGAAATGAATGATGTAAACTAAAAAAAACATAAAATTTAATTTAAAAGATAGGAGTGTGAGGGTGTACTGAAGTAAGGAGAGAATTGAGACAGGGAGACCAATTAGCCCATAGCAATAATTTAGGTGAGAGGTGATGAGGGCCTGAACTAAGATGGGAGCATTTATTAAGCACCTACTGGTGTCAGACACTGTGTTAAGTACTTTACAAGGATCATGTCATTTGATCCTCATAACAACCCTGTGAGATAAGTAATATTATTATATCCATTTTATAGATGAGAAACTGAGGCTGAAAGAGGTTAAGTGACTCACTCAAGGTCACACAGCTAGTAAATATGTAAGGTTAGATTGGAACTAAGGTGTTCCTGATTCTAGGACCAGTGCTGTATTGACTATATGATAGCTGATTGACTAAAGGGAGGTCAGATGTGAGGCATTTTTTGGAGGTGGAAATGGCAAGGCTTTGCAACTAATTGGTTGTGGGCAAGAGGTACAAAAATGAAGAGTGGAGAAAAACGCCAAGGTTATGAACCTAGGAGACTGGAAGAATGATGGTGCCTTTGACAGAAATAGAGTAGTTTGGAATGGGTATGGTTAACTTTAAAGTTAACTATGCTGACTGTTCTACCATACTGGAAAGCAGTCATAGGGAAAAAATATGCCTTTTTGTCCCCCAGTGAATAGTCCATCTAAACTGACCTGTATGCCTTGAATCCTATCCCTATGCATTTCTATATATATGTGTGAGTGTGTATAAGCATCATCTACACCGTTACCAAGAGCAACCTTGATGATGGTACTGGAAGGTAATACGTAGGATGTCACAAGTCTATTGAAAGATGTAGCAAATACAAGATTAAACTCTCTTTGTTGTCTCTAAAATATCTAGTCATTAAAGCAAAATAATCCCTCTAACAAGATATCTTTCATGCATACATTAGAATTATTCAAGATTCGTTGAAGGATATAATACAGATAATTTTTTTTAAGATTCTGATCTTTAATATCAGGCAAAGCATAAAATTTCAAGATATATGCTCACCAATATCATAGAAAAGATTTAGTTCAGAGTCTCAGTCTAAAAGAGAATCCCAATAGATGGTAGAGTTCTCCTGATGCTCTTAAATATATTGTGTCAATTTTATTGAGTTCTAGTACACTACAGAGAATGAGCTGAGAATTAAGAATATTTTTTACATTTTAAGATAAGGATTTATCATATTTTAAATTATAAAAAAATTCTTGGCTCACGGCTCTTAGAACCTAGACTGCATTTGACTTTTGGATCATAATTTACTGACCCCTACTGTAGGTGAGATCTTAGATGTTTATGTATTTATGAGTGATTGAAGAGAAGGGCAGAAATATACATACAACAAAAACCAAGTGGATAAAGAATGCCTCTTGTTCATGGCATAACATGCAGCTGAATAGCCAACTTATCAAACTCATATATCAACATATGCCTTACTATAAACAAATGAACAATTGGTTGGACCCAGAATTAAACAGTAAAAGAACAGCTTTAATTGTTTTTGAAACATTGTGCAACTCTTAATGTCATATTTTTCCATGAAACAAAGGCCTGTATTTTAAATGTCAATATTCTACTGGTGTTACTGTATGGCTAAGAGTCATGGAACACTGTCGTCTTCAAAAAATTTGAAAATGAATATCACCAAAAAGGCAATGAAGAATCACAAAGAATTATGAAGGTGGAGCAGCGTCACAGATGCTATTAAATAAATATACGAGTGAAAGAAAGAAGATAGGTTACTCACATGTCTAAAGTGATGGATAACCAATGGTTGGCTTATATGTTCTACTGATAGTCTCAGGAAGAAGCAAGGAAGTCCACTTGCCCTACTTTGAGTGAACCCACTGTGGTGAACTTCTGAGAAATCATGAAGATGTTCATTATCATTAGGTCAGCCATTAAATGACAAATTCTTTAGTCACAGCAACTCATGAAAGCAAAGGAAAGGATACAAAATGGCCTTGTCCATGCTTTATTTCATGGTGGCAACAGTGGATTAATTTGGATTCTTTTATTGATTACTAGGAGTCCAGTGGATTGGCCAGGTTAGCCTGAAAGGTCTTGCCATATCTGGCTGTGGAGGCTGGTTTCTATTTCAATAATAATAAGATGGAGGAGAAAGAGAAAAAGAAGAAGGAAAAGGGGGAGAAGGAAGAGAAAGATGAGAAAGGGGAAGGAGGAGGAAAAACCATAAGGATGAGAAGGAAGAGGAGCAGGAGGTAGAATGTATATGCATACTGTTTGATCAGTTGCCATTCCTAGTTACTTATATTCTCTTGTCCTGGGTATGCTTTTATACTCCATGAAAATGGGCATATTTAAGTTGTTTACAGAGGTGTTTCAATATATTACATTGGATCATCTCTTGAAAGTAACCCTAAATCCACCACTGAGGTGTCTGTTGTACCCCATTCCTATATCAGCTCATGAGTATTTTATATCTAAAAAAAGAACAAGGAAGAAGTGATAGAATGTGTCAATCAATAAATAAACATTTCTTTAGTATCTATATATCAGGAACTATATGAAGTACTGGGGATATTGATGTCCCCAAATGAAATTATTCCTACTCCCCAAAAAGCTTACATTGTATTAAGGGAAACGTGTAGTAGGTAGGTAGATAGATAAATAGATAGATAGTCTATTCACATATTTATATAGATGTATATGCATGTATAGGCATACATATATATGTGGCTATTCCAAAATAAATGAAAAAATAGTTAAACTCAAGGTAATCAAGGAGGGAGGGAACCAAAATTTATGGGGGTAGGTATTAGAAAAGTCTTCATGGAGAGAATGGTACCTACATTGTATCTTAAGGGGAAAGAGTGATTTTGTGAAGTAAAGATGAGGAGAGATTACATTCAGGGCATAAGAAATAACCAGTGCAAATATGTAAAGACAGGAAATGAAATACTGTGTGTGAGGAACAAAGGGATGGCCAGTTTGGCTGAACTGTAGAATGTAGAATGAGGTGTGATGGATAATAAGCCTGGAAAGAGAGTGTGGATGTGAAAGGCATTAAAATTCAAATAGAAGAGTTCGTATTTTATTCTAGAGACAACAGAGAGGCACTGGAATTTATGAGTAGGAGAGTTACATGTTTAGATCTGCGGCAGCTGTATGGTAGATGGACTGGAGTAGGAAGAGACTTCTAACAAGGAGATCAATTAGGAGGCCATTGCAGTAGTCTACATGTCAGATAATGAGAGTCAATATGAAAATGGTGATTGTGTGAGGGATCAGATGTAAGAGAGATTGTGGAGGCCAAAATGGCAAGATATGGCAATTGATTTTATATGTAGGGTTAGGGAATGTGGAGAGTTGAGAATAACAATGAGCTAGTAAACTTGGGAGATCAGAAGAATGGTACCTTTGAAAGAAATAGGGGAATTCGAAACAGGGGGTGGGTTTGAAAGGAAACAGTTCATTCTGTTTAGGACATGTTGAATTTGAATTGTCTAAAGGCTATCCAGTTTGAAACATCAAATAGGAAGTTGATATACAAGACTACAGTTAAAGGGAAAGACTAGGGCTGGAGATAGAGGTCTGTGAGTCATCTGCGAATCAATGGCAATTAAACCCATGGAAGCTGATAGAGTCACCAATAGAGAGATTGTAGGGTAAAGAGGGAAGAAAGCCCCAGAAAGAGCCCAGGGTTATATCCACATATAAGGGTAAAGGCATGACTTTTGAGTCAACAGTGAAGGCTGAAAAAGCATGGTCAGACAAGTAGGAGAAAAAGCAGCTAAAAGTAATGTCATGAAAATCCAGAGAGATTAGAGTATCCATAAGGAGAAAATGGTCAACGAATCAAATGTAAGAAATAATGTAATGTAAATAACAAGAAAGATAAGAATTGAGAAGGGAAAAACCATCATAATTGGTAGCTATGGGAGCATTGGTAAGATTGGAGAGAGTTGTTTTAGGTGAGTGATGAGGTCAGAAACTAGATTACAAAGGATTGAAGAGAAAACAGGGCAATAAGGTAATAGGTAAAATAGAATGGATACTGTATGTAGAGTTGGAAGACCTGGGTTTTGCCAGATGTGGTAGTTCAGACCTGTAATCCTTGCTATGAAGAGAGGCTGAGGCTAATGAATTGCTCAAGTGTGGGAGTTCTCAGTTGTAGTAGGGCTTAAGCTGACTGGGCATCTACATTAGGTGTGGTATCACTGTGGTGGGAGGAGTTGGGAAGGATGCAAGGATACCTAAGGAGACATGAACTGGCCTAGGTCAGAAAGGGAATGGATCAAAGCTTCTGGGCTAATCAGTGGTGGAGTCAGGCCATGTGTGACTGCTTCATTTCTAGCCTGGGTAAGATAGAAAGATCCAGTGTCAAAAAGAGAGGGAGAGAGGAGATATACACACAGGCAGAGAAAGTGAGAGAGAGAGAGAGAGAGAGAGAGAGAGAGAGAGAGAGAGAGAGAGAGAGAGAAGGAGAGAAGATTTGAATTAGAGTCCCAGATGACCCCATACATGAATTCTCCATACCTCCATCTCTTAGGAGCCTGGGTATTCATTATTCAGGTTATGTCACCTCCTACAACCAATATACCTTATCTTCTAAGTGCTTTCCCTAACCCCAAATTACTTAGTATAATTTGTGTTTGTTTATCTCTTTATATGTCCTACTTCCTCTACATTCCACTTAATAGAACATAAACTCCTTGAGGGCAGGAACTATTTGGTTTTTGCTTTGCATATGATAGGAATCTTAAAATTCTTATTGTATTGAGTTAAGTAGATGGAGTCATCAGGCTGTAAGATTCTTCTTAGGCCAGGCACCTCTTTTCCATGCCCCATAGGAACTTCATTTAAGGATTTCAGGGTGTGAATCTAGTACCAACTTGGTTCATAGGGATTGTATTGTTCCCTTACTAAACCCCACGTATTTCACAATTCCCTAGGCTCAGCCTATGAATGTAGCTGTAAAAGCTGTCACTCGTGAAATAATAGTGTAATGAATGCCTGGTAGTCCCTGGGGATGAATTAGAATCAGGGAGGAGCCAGTGGCCCAGACATTTGGAGGGCTCTAGTGGTCATTCATCACCAGGAAATGGCCCTCGTCAAGTTGGTTATTGCTGTTGCAAATTAGAAACAAAAACAGGCATATAGATCTTTTAAAATTCCTCTTCCTTTTTTTTCCCAAATGGGTAACTCCACTTCTAAGGATAGCTAGCTGCTGGGAAAGGGATTTTCCATCTAGTAGTCTGTGAGATTGCTTTGAGTCTTCCCTCATTATCCTACTTATTTAATAATCAACATTAAGCATCATGAGTTCTAAAACCTTGGTGACACAAGGCTGTTGAAAGGAAGTGTTTTGGCTGTTTAATGAAAATCTGTTTCTTCTTAAAAGGATGGGGAGGAGTAAGGGGGGGGTGCATTTGGATGGAATTTCTAGTGTCACCACCATGCATGGTATGGACTAAGCCCAGAATTGGAAATAAGTGGAACAAATTTCCCAGTCCAGGGACCACCAGATTCCAATCTGGTAATGATACGTGAGCCACATATAGAGTCATCTGTATCCTACTTACAGGGAGCAGCCAGCCTGTGACTAGCATAGAACATTTATTCAACAAATGCCTGGTCACCTGTATACATAGCATCTTCTCTGACTTTGTCCCAGGCTATTGAACTGAATTGAGTTAGAAAGATGACCCTGCACAGCCTGGCCCCTCCTTCCTCTCCAGTCCTCTTACTCCTTTCCACATCAAGTGTTATCCAGTCACACTGGCCGTTTTCCTGTCCCTCTTACATGATATTCTATCTTCCACCTCTATGTCTTTTCATTGCCTGGAATCTTCTCTGTCTTTACCTCTGCCTCCTGGCTTCCTCACTTCCTTTAATATTCAACCCAAATCCCACTTTCTACATGAAATCTTTCTCTTCCCCTCTTCCTGGCCTAGTCTTCCCTCTGAGATTGCTTATTTGCATTGTAGATAGATGTTATATTTACAGTTATTTGCATACTATCTAAATCATAGAGGGATCTAGGTGGCACAGTAAATAGAACACAGGACCTGGATTCAAGAAGACCTGAGTTCAAATAAGCCTCAGACAAGTACTAGTATGTGACTTTGAGCAAGTCACTTAACATCATTTTCCCCGCAAAATGGCACAATAATAGCACCTACCTTTCAGGGTTGTTGTGAAGATAAAATGAGATAATATTTCTTAGCCTAGTGAATAAGTGCTTAATAATATTTGCATCATTCATTTGTTCATTCAGTTGTTCCTTCCTGCCTTCCTTCCTTCCTTCTTTCCTTCCTTCCTTCTTTCTTTTCTTCCTTCCTCCCTTCCTTCTCCATTAGAACATGAGTCCCTTGAGGTCAAGGGACCATGTTTTTATCTTTCATGGTATCCCAAGCCCTTAGCACAATATATATTTCATAGTAAGTTCTTAATAAATGGTTGTTGATTGATTTAACACCCATAGGTAACATGTCTTCTTTTGAAAGTTCTTCAGATGTTATAGAGTTCCAGGTCAATTCAATTTAATTAATTAAATATTTATTAAAACAGGTCAACATGAGAAGGAAGGATAAAGAGGTTAAGGGACTTGCCTAGGTTTATATAACTAGTAAGTATGAGGCAGAAATTTGAATTCAGGACTATCTGAATCCATGTCCAACACATTCCACTGTACCATCTGGCTTATTTACGTCCTGAATATGATAGGGAATAAATGAAGCTTCTTGAGAAAGGGAGCAACATGGCCAAACCTGTGTTAGAAGTCTATTGATGTGGAACATGCTGTAGGGAGGGAATGCTGTGGTGATTTGAAGAAGGATGAAGTAAGTGAAAATATATGGCCAAAGGCAGAATTGACACTGCTCTCCAGATCCTTGCTGCTCTGTAATGTGAGACATCAGAGGAAGAGAAACCAGGCCTTTCTTCTCTTCTGCCTTGGCTAGGACTTTTGATAAAATGTTGGGTGGTGTCTGAGATTTCATTGTTTCTTTGTCTTAAAAGGCTGGTATAAATCAGCTAAATGTGATTCAGCTTCTCTCCTACAAAGCATCTGAGATGCAATAAATGGTGAGAAAGAGGGAGAGCAAAGGGTAGGAGTAGAAGCAACATCCTTTGCTGCATTTTAGTGTGTCAAAAAGAGGAACTGCTCAGTGGGTGACCTTTATACATTGCTTAGTAGTTTCTAAAGATACTCAAGATTGGGCTTGAAGGTGGGTGGATTTACACTGATATAGAATACTGTTTTATTTTTATTCAGCAAGTGAAGGTCTCATCTATGACCAAAAGCAAGAGACAAGTTTTCTATTTATTTCAGCACTTTCTATGATAATAACCAAATAAATGAGAGGAGGTGCACCAGACTCCACAAGCTATCCTTCTCCACTACTTTACCTCAAAAGAGTTATCTATAGAGAAACCTCCAAGCAATTGAAATGTGATTGATGGTGACTTTTGCAGCAATGAGCTTCAAATTTGCTTTTCTATAACAATAGAAAAGTCATCTTATTAATTCAAATTTTACACAGGGCAGTGAAGCTCAAGGGTGAAAAGTCACTGTTCCTTTAACTTTTTTCCCCTCAAATGATTTGCTATCATTTCATGCCATTGCCATGGTGTCTTTCCCCCTAAAAGCAGACTTAGATCCTAGTAACCAGATGCAGTAAGCTTTTGGCTTCTTCTGTATATCCAAGGATGACTGGGGATAATGCCCTTTGGAGAAGTGACCAGTGATGGAAGACAGGGAAACAGATAGGGCAGGTCCTAGTTTTGCACAAAGGCTGTATCACAAATGGGAGTTTCATAAGTTTCATAGCAGCAGAAGGTCATAAGAAGCCCTTAGGCATGGTGTGGTGGAAAGAGCCATGGCTAGGGAGTCAGAGGACCTCTGATGCCCATCACTTGAGTTACTTTGGGCAATTCACTTAACTCAATTGGCCCCCAACTTCCTCATCTGTAAAAGAAGCAGCTGAACTAATTGACCCTCTGATATCCATTCCAACTCTATTGATCAGTAAACTTTTAAAAAATGCCTATTATATACCAGACAGTGATTCTAAGCATTGGGGATACAAAGAGGCAAAAGACAGTCTTTGCCCTCTAGGAGTTATGATCTAATGGGGAAGACAAATATGCAAACAAATATATACAAACAAGCTATATAGAGGATTTATAGGAAGTAATTATCAGAGGGAAGGCACATGATCCTGGTTGGGGTTTGTTTGATTTTTTTTTAGTAGCCTACCCATCGCATAGAATGGTTTTGCTCACTGCCACAGATGCTAAAGCGGCTTCTATGATATTTCTAGGACTATCCTAAAGATACTACCTCCCTGGAACTTGAAAAATCTTGTCTCTCTGTCTTGCCACCTCTTTGAGGATAGATTCTCTTAAGCTGGACCAGTCCTATATTTCAGGAAGAATTTAAGTCCTCCTAAAGATTCTGACTTATTCCAGAATAAGATTTTAGAGAATTTAGACTGGCTTTATCAGGACCTACCTCCACCCTCCCAACCCAGACTCCACTGCTAATTCCCTCAGGGGGATCTTGGATCAGAGCCCATCCAGTACCAGACATAAGGCCCTCAGGGAGGCAGAAGTATTCCAGCCCTAGTCTGGTCCCAGCCCAATTCCCTGGGGTGGCCCAAGGTATCCTGGAACAGCCCTAGGTTTTAGGGTGTGGGCCCAAGCAGGAAGCTACAGGGGCAGCAAACTTCCCTCCAGCCACAGAAAAGAAAAAGAGGTGAGCGGTTTGGCATGTCCTGGGGGACAGCTCACTGGCACTTCATTAGTTGGACTGACCACTTCATCTTCAGGGGATGACGCCTATTTTCTGATGTCTGCCTAAAACTGCTCCTCATTATTTCCTCTTTAAATGGTACACTCTACTAGGTATAGGAAGACTTTAGGGTTTGCCCGTAAGGCTTCTTTGGGCTCATTTAAAAGAATAAGGAGGTCTTTGATAGACTGAACTTCTCTTCCTGCTGGGCCAGAATTCAGGAATGCAGTAGTGAGACTGACTATATGATCCTGGAAATTATCAAGAGGTTTTAGTTCTAGGCCTTTCTCTTCATAGTTCCATGACTTTTGGCAAGAAAACCTCTTTGAATCTCAGTTTCCTCATCTGTCAAATGATAATTCAGTCTAATGCAACAAACATTTTTAAGAGTTCAGTACATTCAAGACATTATGTGTGATGCTAGAAACACAATAGAAAAATGAAATAGTGTCTGACCTCAAAGAGTTTGCATTCCACTGGTGGTAGAAACAACATGTACACTAGCTATTAGACACAAATATACACAAAGTAATTTTAAGACAAAAAATATTAATAACTTGGGGGAGTAGAAAAAAAAAGCATCCTCTAGGAGATGGCCCTTAAGCTTTGTAGGATACCATGGATGCTTGGACGTAGAAATGAGGAAGAAATGCATTCCAGGCAAGGAGTATAGTGTGCAGTAGTAGCTAGCAGCTAGAAGCTGATGTGTATTTTCACTAGAGACATTAGGGACCTATTGAAGATCTGTCCTGCCTACCTCCTGGGGCAGCTGTGAGGATAAAATCAGAGCATAGGATAAAAGTGCTTCTGTACATAGTATAGATCATCTAAATATTATGTTATCATATTCATTTCAGTAGTGTTTAGATGGTCTAGAGATAAGTATCTAGCTTGCTGTTTATTTCTTTATAGTGCATGTTCTATGGAATCTCACACAGGTGGATAAAATTACTGTTTTTAGTTGAATAAAAGTATTAAGATTTAAGTTCATTCTCTGTAGGATCAAATGAGATGATATTTGTAAAGTGCTTTGCAAACCTTTAAGTTATACATAAATGCAATTGTTAGCTATTATCTAGGCTCACTAAAAGTATACTTGGTACAACTCCAGTAGCAAACTCAGTGACATATACCTATATCTATACCCATCTATACACATACATACATATAAAAATATACACATATAACACATATCCACACACATATGTGTATACATGTGCACACATATGTGTACATGTATGTTATATATGTATTTGTGTGTATGTGTGTGCATGTATATGTGTGTGTATATCTGTATCTATATATAATCTTTCCACCTCATTTTGTTGTTCTCCACTAAATCTACACTTAGAGTTTTGCTTCATGTAGGTTAGAGAACATCAATATGCCATTTATTAAAAATGTTGTAGTTACATTTTTAATGAATATTATGTCTAGGTAATCATGGGTAATAGTTGTTCTGTGATAATGGTCTAGTTCCATTACAATTCGTTGGTTCAAGCAATATTGTAAAGACAATTCTAAAGGACTTAGGAATTCAATGAAGTGATCAATGACAATTCCATTCATAATGAAATATGCTGCTCATCTCTTGAAAGGTGATGGACTTAGTGTACAGATCAATGCTTATTATTATTATTATTATACATTACCAATTCAGGAATTTGTTTTGCTTGTCTACACATATTTGTAAGAGGGATTTTTTTTCTTGCTTTCTCATTTGTAAGGGTTGGAGGGAGGAATGGGAATCTGAAAATGAAATAAAATTTTTTTTTAAAAAGCCAGTTGATTGGTTGAGTCCTTCAGGATATTTTGAGGTCTATATGGAAATTTGTCAATACATATATAATAGCGAATTTATGGGGCATAATCCTTGCCAATAGGTTATGTCTCACTAGGTATTCACAGTATGTTAAGTGTTTTTATAACCTACAGTAATGTGTTTTCTTGATCTCACCATTTTCTTGCATAATCTACATCAATCATTAAATCTTGGCTACTAAATAACATATATAATAATATTATATATGTATATATATATATAAAACATAAGAATTTATTGTAATATATAGAACCTTTCTATAGTTAATGTTGGCAATGACTAAATTGCCATTTTAAGTCCCTCCATTTTCAAACAAATCCATATCACATCCTTTTGTTACATATTTCTTTTTTGACATACTGTTGACAAAGTTCACGTGGATGAGTCCCCTGGAGGGCCTTTTAATTCCACTCTTGGATCTTAGTCATTTCATAGGCTTCATCCTGAAGGAAGCCATTTTAAGTTATGTTTAATACATCCAATGCTGTATACATATTACTTTACTATTGCTTGATGAAGAAATGCCTGTGGTTTCCAAAAAGTATTTCTATAGTTTTTTGATTCATTTGTTATGTGTTCTCAGAATGTCTTTCAATCCTCTCCCTTTTTTGGGGGGCAATAATCTTTCTAAAGTTACCTTAGCATGATGGACTTATGTTCCATTGATATTGTTCAGGGTTTTTGTTTTTGGAGTTTTTTTATGGTACTTTTCAAATCTCTTAGGTCTGTTTTACATTTCCAAAAGTGTACATTTGGACACTTATTGTAGAGGTATTGATTGCTTTAAATATGTTCTTTTGATTTGACTTTGATTTCAAGATGTCCAAAAATCTATTAATATATGCAGCCATAGCCTTCTTCTTGATGTTTTTTATGCCCAAAGTGTTTTATTGAAGGAAGCCAAGGTCTGTGTTATCACTTTCATTCCTTTGGTCACTGTGCCTTCCACATTGAAACTCAAAATCTTAATTATCTATGTGTCTTTGGCATGCATGTAGGATTATATACTTATCAAGTTTAAATGATATTTTAACAAATTTAGAGAAAGACTCCATGACTAAGTAGTCAATAATACAGTTTAGTTTGACTCCATCTTTAATTTGGAAACCATACTTAGTTCTATTTAGGTGAGATGATTTGGATGATGGATTTAAAGCTAGAGAGAAGTATAATAAACTTAAGCTGTTTTTCTGAAAAATTCCACTCCCCATTTTATGTAAGTTGTTATTGACATTATTGTGCTAGTAGCATATCTTAGATGACAGTTATCTATATGTACATCAAATATAATATTCTCTCTGTACTTGGGTCTATTTTCTATTTAGAATACGTGAAGAAACCACAAGTGTGGAATTGATTCAGAGGCTTTTATGACAATGAAAAGAGGCAAAGAAGTGTGTGCATGTGTGTATACATATATGTGTATATATGTATGTAAAGCTCCTTGACAATCTTAAAGAGTTATATAAATGTTATTATTATTAATAGTAGTGGCACTAGTGTTAATGATAGTTGTGGTGGTGGTGCCTTTTGGGCCTGTCATCCAGTAATTCCTGAAACAATAAAAACTGCTCCTTATACACTTCAGACTTTTTGACACAATCTTTTTTTTTCTTCCTTTAAACAATACATTCTTGTGTTTATGGATTAGTTTTCATGATACTGGTTATGGATATTCTTACTTCTCTTCCTTTTCCCTTTCTCCAGTCCTCATTTATTAATCTTTCTTTCTTTCTACCTACTTATTTATTTATATTTGTTTGTTGTTTGTTTATTGCTAGATCTGTAATTTTATCTCCATAGTGAGTTTCCAGTGAGGAACTTCCAACATTAATATAATTTGACATGTTTACATTTTATGGGGTTGGAGAATTGTGAAAGACCCCATGGTATAGAGATTGGAAAGCTGACCTAGGAGTCAGTAAGACCTGAGTTCAAGTGCTACCTTTGAAATATACTTCTATATGACCCTGGGCAAGTCACATAATCTCTTAGTGCCTCCAAACAACTCTCTAAGAACAGCCCACATTGTTAGAAGGAAAATCAAAGCTTTTGCTTGGCCCTGAGAATGTTAACTCACTTTGTATTCTGAAGTCAGAGGGCTGAGTGACAGCTTATTTACAGTGTTCTTTCCCCCACTTATATCCAAGCCCTACTTATCCTTCAAGGTATTACTTAACTCCCACTTCCAAGAAGCTTAAAGTAGTGGTTCTAGAGTCAGATGCTCTGGATCCAAATCCCTATGTGATCTGGTACAGGACATTTAACCTCCTTGGCTTTGTTTCCCCCGAGAAGGCACTTCCCAAGGTCCCTTCCACCTCTACATTTCTTATCCTATGAATATTCCCTGCTTTATTAGTCTAGTTTTTTTCCAACTCACTTTGTGTTTACATTAGTAGTAAACAACTTAACACTTAATTATTCTTCATCTTAGGTAGTCTAGCTTTGTTTTCCCTAGCTAGACTGCAAATAGAACAGGGAACATATCTTTACATTGTCTTAAAGAAGCCAAAAATGGTACAGGCATATAGTGGGTGCTCAAAAAATTCCATGTTTGAAGTAATGAGATTGGTTTTTGGTTGTGGTTCATGGACTAGTTGAATAGCTTTGCTAGGTACAACTAGTTGATTGGCTGACATATTCTAGGTGGAACAGCTGGGTGACATAGTGGATACAGTGCCCACCCTGGAGTCAGGAGGATCTGAGTTCAAATTTGACCTCAACTGTGCAACTCTGGGCAAGTCACTTAACCCTCTTTGCCTCAACTTCTTCATATGTAAAAGAAGCTGGAGAAGGAAGTGGTAAACCACTCCAGTATCTTTGCCAAGAAAACTCCAAATGGGGTCATGAAAAGTTGGACATGACAATGAACAATTCTAGGTGAAGTATTTCCATATCCTTACCTGGAGTATTGGGTTCTGATTTGGGCACCACAGTTTAGGGAGAACACTGATAAGCTGGAGTATATTCAGAGGAGGGTAACCAGAATGTCAAAGGCCAAAATTCTGGGGATGTGATAAATGCCTTAAAGTACTTACAAGGCTGTCATATGGAGGACAACTTTGGCTTGTTCATTTTGGTCCCAGGAGGCAGAACCAAGAGCTACATGCAGGAGTTGCAAAGGAAGAAAATCAAGGGAGTAGAGTAGGAAAAGGAAACTGAAAGTGGGAAAGGTTTAGATGCAAAACTCTCTTAGTGAGTGCATAGGGAGTCATCTACATATTAAAGCTAGTATTAATATAGTAATTTAAGATTTGCAAAGCATTTTATAATATCTCTCATTTGATCCTCGCAACAGCCTTGGAGATAGGTACTAATATTATCCTCATTTTATACATGGGGAAACTGAGGCAGGCAAGAGTTAGGTGCCTTGTCAAGGATGACACAGCTAGCAAGTATCTGAGGTTAGATTTGAACTCAGGTTTTCCTGACACAGTGTTTGACTTTCTATCTACTCGGTCACCGAGTTGCTTTATATGACTTATGTGCCTCTGTGTGTGTGTCTATGCACACACATACACATATATATCTATATACACATATATGTATATAACACTATATACAGACACATATATGTATATAACACATATATACAGACACATATATAATCATATATATGTGTATATACATATATCTACATTTATAAACTTATCATTTCATGTTTACTGGAGGTATTACTGTTCCTTAAGTTCTCCTAGTTCACTGATATTTAAAATGTCATCCCTTAGCTTCTTTTCTGGGTACAGTTATAGTTTAGTTTAGTTACTTGTACCTCAGTGTGAATAGTTTACTTGACCTTTTTGGGGGAGCAGGTTTTGACTATAGGGAGGTACAAAGAATGTCCCGAAGAGAAAGGATGCAGGAAGGGAAGCATCTAACTTTACCACATATAAAATGCTTAGGTAGAATGTAAGCCCCCTGAGGGTAAGGACAACTCCATTTTTGTTGAGGCACTCCATTTGCGGCTACCTGTCACACTGTAGCCCCTTAATAAATTGTTTATGGATTGATTGATTCAATTTGATTTGAAAGGGAAGTCTGATATCAAGGAAGTATTCACTATACCTGTTTGTGAATTTTGTCTACAGTCAACCTTCCTGCCGAGTAGCTTCTGCTACCAGCTCCTTAAACTCAGAAAAAGGTAGCAAAAAAAAAATTAATAAAACTAATCCCTGGGGACATGGCCTTGGGGCCTGAAAATTGTCCTATGAACTAAGGCTCTGAAAGCAACGTTTTGAATTTTCCTCTGATTTGCTAGAAAGTCACCAGTGAACCTCCAAATGCCTTTAATTTCCTTGTTTATAAGTACCTATTTTCCATCTCTCTGGGGAATAACTCTGGGAGATTCAGTAATGGTACTTTCATCAAAGGGTCTTCCAGGCCCATAAGAGTGGAGTATAAAGTATCATCATCATTATTAGTATTAATAATAAAATTAAAATACTCATATTGGAGCTTATGTCAAATTAGGGTACAAATAAAAATCAGTTAGGGAAAGGGGAGATGGGGGAAGTGGAGAGAGAGCTATGAAGCAAAACAACCAGGTTCAGTGGACTAGTGTGTGTGGTAGGGGAGAGATGTAGACAAGGTTGGGGGTAGGGGCACCAGGGGGAGAAGTCTACAATTGGTACCAGATGTGATCAGAAGCTAACGACCTGACAAACACCGTAGCCATAAAACAAATTCTTTAAAAAGGAAGCAAATGGAAATACAAGCTAGTGAAAGAATTTGCAGCAGCTGCCCTAAAACCATTTCTCACCTCATAAACAGGTCTAGTTTTGGCTTCCCCCCCTCCCCTCCATCCTCCCCCTTCACTGTTTTCCCCTTACTCCCCCCCCCCCCCTTGCCAATGCTGAATGGGCTCTTCCACTCTGGTTGTCATAGCAACAGTGGCTAATGGAACCCTAGCTTGATGGTGGTAGGCTCATTCCATAAAGGCACTCAGAACAATTTTGGGGTGACTTGTCTCAGCACATGTTTGTACATGGCGGTGACGTGAATTAATTGGATGGAGAGGCTACAAAAACAGCACCTTATTTCACATTAATTCCTTTGGCAATGAGCTGACACAAGGCAGAACTGTTAATACCTCCCCAGTATCCAGCACTTTTTGTCTAAGCAGCTTGAAGAAAATGTTATGCTTCCTGACTGGAATCTTTCATGTCCCTATCCTCAGTGTTTTACTGTCGTTAGGAACATCTCATCTGGTCCAGGGAAGATGTGTGCTGTATGGAGTAGAAGGGGAAAATGGAATGTCACAAAAACCCAATTCTAGTCCTGACTCTGCTTCTTCTCTGGTATCAGTTTCCTCATCTATGAAGTAGGATCATAGAATCAATCATAGGATCTCAGAGTTGGGTGAGAACTCAGAGAGCACCCAGTCTAGGTGGTTTCTGCTCTGGAATGCCTTCTACCATATCCCCAACAAGTGGTCACCAAGCCTTCGTGGGAAGACCTTTAGTGAAGAAGATCCTATACCCTCCAGAGAAAATCTATTCACTAAAGCTCTCTTCCTTCTGGAGGGTCCTATAGTTCTATGATAGATGGACTTTTTAAAGACAGGGAAGAAAGGACTTTTTTACCCTAATGTTGCCCCTCATTGAAGTTCTAATGAGGGGAATTGCAGTATGAAATGAAGACAAAACAAACAAATTAATAGAACTTGCTTCCTCCCCTGTTCACTCCTATTCTACTTCAGGGCATTTGTCCCCTTCCTTCAGCTCAAGGGTCAGTTAGATGGCACAGTGGATAGAATGCAGGGCTTGGAGTCAGGAAGACTCATCTTCCCCAGATCAAATCTGATCTCACACCGTTACTAGCTGTGTGACCCTGGGAAAGTCACTTAACTCTCTTTGCCTGTATTTCCTCATCTAAGAAAAGGGCAAACCACTCCAGTATCTCTGCCAAGAAGACCTCAATCCAGGTCATGGAGAGTCAGATACAACTGAAAACCTGCTTATCCTTGGGAAGACAATGGAAGTTAGAGTTCTCACAATTGATGATTTAGGCCTGGATATGGGACTGTGTGATGGGTTTACTACAAGCAAGAACCATAACCCCTCATTTAGCTTAAGGTATTTTTTCCTAATTTTATAGGTAGAGTCAAGACTTGATAATTTAAAAGCAGATTATCACTGGCACCACAAACCAAGGGTAAAAAGAAGAAATGAAAGAAGATGAAGATCAATTCAGTCAATTTGTCCAATGTTAGTGGTTCTGATTTTAAAAAAAAGAGTTCATTTGGGGAGAAGGAGATTCAAACCACTAACCAAGAATGGAGTTTTGGATTCTATACTTTTCAGATCTTGACCTATTATTTTTTTCTTTTAGTCCAGACCTGTTATTTGAAAGTTAAGATGTGAATTTAAATTCAGTCTCTACCACTTAGTAACTAACTGTGTGACCCTGGACTAGTTGCTGTCGGCCTCAATTTCCTCAACTGTAAAATGGGGATAACATCTACTAGACTGGGCTCTTGTGAGAATCAATGGGATAATATCTGTAAAGTGCTATACGCACTTAATGAATGTTTGGACGTTTCTGTGGACACTCTCTTTGCAAATGCAGATCACTGGATGGTGTGCAGTTTATAATCTTATAGGATTGTCTGGGAGCCCTGAGAGGTTTGGGTCCCATTCAGGGTCACACAGACAGTATGCATCCAAGTCAGAACTTCTGTTCATTTCTTCCTGATTTCATCCTCTGCTCTCTGTCCATTCTGTCAGACTGTTCAGCCTCACAATAGCTGACTGGATGTTCTTGTCTCCCCCACCCCCAGCCCCATGCTATTCACCAGTACCATGGGCTAATGAAATTATTCAAGGATCTCCCATTTAACATGATCTTCTGAGGACTACAAAGATCTGCCTTCAGCTCATCTCCATTAAGCCATCATAGAGTTTAGCAAACTTGCTTTAGTTTTTCCAGTAAGCCTTATTTGTAGACATTAGCTTACAAAGACCTATATCTGAGTGTGTGATTATAATAAGAAAACAGTTATGTTTATATGGGTTTAACAACTTTTTACACACATTCCTTCATTTGAACCACAAAACACTAATCTAATATCTGAGATGGAGATACATTTTACAGAGGGGGAGACAGGCAGGGAGTGACTGATTAGCTATCTTCTGATCACAGAGCTAGTTACTGCCAGAAGTGATACTTGAACCTCGGTCTTTCAAACTCTTGGGCAGCTTGGTAATGAAGTAGATAGAGTACTGGGCTCAGGGTCAGGAATACTCATCTTCCCAAGTTCAAACCTGGTCTCAGACACTTACTCGTGGTGTGACTCTGGGCAAGTCACTTAACTCTGTTTACCACAGTTTCCTTATCTGTAAAAATGAGCTAGAGAAGGAAATGGCAAACTACTCCAGTATCTTTGCCAAGAAAACCCAAGATGGGGTCACAAAGAGTCAGACACAACTGAAAAATGACTGAACAACAACTTTTAACTCTGATCCCAGCACTCTACTTACTGCATCATGTTGGTTATGTTTATCTGACTGTTGCCAGATCAAGGTGAATATGGAAGGCTGTGAATCTGTCTTGCTGTTAGCATTCATCTGGCCCCTCAACAGTAAATAGGTTCCTTCTGGGACATCCTTGGACTATGGAAAGTCTTTAGTTCTCTGCTTCCCTCTTCCCACCACTTCTTTTCTGGCTCCTCAGAACAAAATTTTGGAGAGAATTCTTGAACAAACCATTAATTCTTGGCTCTTAGCATCCTGGTTTCTAGTAGAGTGAAAAAGGATCATGTTACAGGTTTTGTAGCATAAATCTTGACCTTGAGGGAGGTTCTGTGTGTCTATCTTCTGTGCTTGCCTGTCGATCAGTAGAGGCCTCCTATTGGGAAGCACAACTCAACAAATCTGATGGCTGGAAAGCATCTGTGGATTTCATTCCAGTATTTTCCAGGAGTGTTCTGTGGTCTCTGTATGTCCTCTGATCTACATGCTCTGCTCACATGCCATGCAACCCCATGTCCTTAAATGGCTCATGCACAAGAAACTGGGGGTCACTAGGGACTGGTCACTTCTCACTGCATCTTGAAAATAATTGTTAAAAGACTTGTTCCAAATCATCAGACCCTCAAAAATTCCATTTAGCCCACAGGAACTTGCAATGGTTTCACCCACATTCACCAGTGTTTTCAAGATCCCACTCATAGGTTTTTGTTTCTCTGAAACACAGAATCACCAACCCTCAGAAGCAGAAGTGAATCCAGTCTTAATGGATTGTCTGTTTCATGGACTTCATTGGAAAGAAACTCCCTTCCTCTCAAGGAAGTTTATTTCTTTGGGGCAGCTCTTATCTTTAGTATGTTTTTCTTTGTGTAGAATCTAAATATGCTTCTCTGAAGCATTCACCCCTTGGTCCTCATTCTGCTCTCTGTGACTCCGGATAACTTAACTTCTGCCTCAATCTCCTCATCTATAAAGTGGGGATAATAACGCCACCTACCTCTCAGGGTTGTTTTGAGGATCAAATCAGTTAATATTTGTGAAGCACTTAGAATGGTACCTGGAACATAGTACGTACCATGTAAATGCATGCATGCATGCTGCTGCTGCTGCTAATGATGATGGGGATAACAGTAGCATGTGCCTTCCAGAGTTTTTGTTAGGATGAAATGAGATCAGAATTGGGAAGCACTTAGTACCTGGAAGACAGTAGGCTTTAGCTAAATGCTTGCTTAGCGTCATCATCATCATTATAATTATTAATATATTATTATTAAAATGGGCATAATAATAGCACCTGCCTTCCATGGTTGTTTCAAGGATAAAATGAGGTAAAAATTGTAAAGCACTTTGGACAGTGCCTGACATACAGTAAGCGCTATATGAATGTTACCTTTTTGTTATTGTTACAATCAGGTCTCCTCTGTCTTCTACCTATGTGCCACGAATGTTCCATAATCCAATCCTATCCACTCACCTCCATGTGCCACCAAGCATCACTGGAGACCAGCTAGGAGCAAAGTTCTTACTATTTCTTTTTAGAAATTGTGTTATACAAACCAAGTAAATTTGAATGTGGAATGCCAAAGGTCAAGAAAGGACTTACTGTAGCTGTGCAAAAGTATGCTTTGTCCATGGCTCCTAATTAGTTCATAACTATCACATCCAGCTAGCAGGAGGCTGACCTGATATGGAGTCCAACTTCAATTCTCCATATTAAGCAGGTTGTGAGGGGAAAAAATGCATGAAGGCCTAGGTGTCATGTTTATTCAATTTACACATGACCCAGGACTAATTGTCATGGCTAACAGATCAAACCACAGTTAGAATCCAAAAGGATTTTGAAAGACCAGAATGACAGGCAAAATTTAATAATATGAAATGTACTAAGAATAAATGTAAAGTCTTATACTTGCATTAAAAAGAATTAAGAATACAAATACAGGGTAGTAAAAGCATGGCTAGACAATAGTTTATGTGAACAAGATCTAGGATTGTTACTAGACTGAAAGCTCAATGTGAATCTACCAAATCATGGACCAGCCCCCCCCCCCAAAAAAAAATCCCCCCAAACTGGTAATTTGATTTTAAGCTACATAAAGAAAAGTATAGTGTTGGAATGAGGAAGATGATGGTCCTATTGTTCTCTGCTCTAGTCAGACCACATGTACTGTGTTTGATGCCGGGACCCATCCTTCAGCAATCAGCTAGGTCCTCAAGTCAGGAGCATGAGTTCAAATCTCAACTCAGACACTAGCTGTTTTATGATTCTCAGCAAGTCCTTTATCTTCCTAAGCCCACATTTCATCATCTGTAAAATAGGGAAAATTATAGCATTTTAAGGTTTACAAAGTGCTATATAGGTGCTAATTATTATCATTTTAAAAGTAATAATAGTATGTATATATCTATGTCTGTGTACTTGCATGTGTGTATATACATGTGTGAGTATATATATTTATATGTGTGTATATATGTCTATATGCATATGTATATATACATATATATATAAAACATATATATATATACATATATATATATATATATATTTGATGGCAGGAACTATTTTTTTCCTTTTGTCTTTCTGTTCCCTAGTGCCTAGCATACTGCCTGACATTGATTTAATAAATGGTCATGATTGATTTTGCTACTCCTTCATAATTCTTCATTGATAATATTCACATCACTTATGTCCCTCTCCATTTCTCTTTGGGTTAAACAGAACATTTGGCAACCATGGTATCCCATGACTTGAAAACTTATAATAACACTGCAAGTTACTGAGGTTAGAAAAATGGGTCTTCTCATCCTCTGAAGCAGCTTTAGGTCTCTCATTCATACTAGGAAATTTCTCAAAGACATTCCAACCTGTTCTCTTCTTCCTATTCAATTCTGGGTCTCTTTTATTGTCAATATGCAGTGTCTAATAGCTATATTAATGGATGGATGGACTGACTCTATGGTCTGTCCACTCAATTGCATCTTGTAGTCTTATTATAGACATTCTCAATTAACTCTTTGTTTGCTTTTTGAGATTTTCCCCCTCATGTTGATAGTTAGACCAAAATCCTTTGATGGATTGTGGTTGTCATTTAGAAGGTTCTGCAGTATTGTGGAGCTGAATGTTATTAGCACAATATTATCTGGGAAGATGGGCACCTGGTGCTTCTAACCAATTGTAGGGAATCCTTCCTCCATTTGTGTTAGATTTAATCTACAGATGGCAAACGTCTTTAGCAAACACGTCGCCCTGTTTTATCAAGCAGCCATCCAACCAACTATGTACCTGCCACTATGAGAAGTTCTAGAGATACAAAGGCTGTAATGAAATAGTTCCTCTTACCTCATGATAGTAATAATTAGAGGGTCATTAAACAAAGTTATTTACATCATTACACTACATTAAAGCAATATTGATTGATTTTGACATATACTTGAGAGAAGCCTCATTAGAGATTCCTTTAGTTAGTGTTTGGAACTACTAAATCAAACCCTTTTTTAAAAAAGAGTGAACAAATAATAATTATCATGGGATCTTGTATTCTCTGCTCCTTTTAGATGACTCAATTCCAAGGAAAAACTTGCCTAGCAACTAGAGCTGTCCAAAAGTAGAATGAGCTGATTCAGGAGATAATTTTCCATCACTAGAGGTCTTAAGTCAGAAGCTAGGTGACTACTTGTCAAGTCAGGGACATTATGGAGAGTATTTCTGTTTGGGTATGGATGAACTAGCTAGATAACCTTTGAGGTGCCTTCCAGCTTTCTGATTTGGTGATTTTTAAAATATAAATATAAGCACCCTAAGGTATTCTCCAGTGGTATTCATTTCCTTAAATCTCTCCCAACCTACTTCCATACAACAAGCCCCACAAATGAACTGAGTCTGTCTCTGGCTCAAAGACTAAAAGTCCTAAATCTAACTCTATCCCCAACTTACTTTTTATAACCAGTGTGTCTCTCTTTATTTAGACTAAGCTAGTCACTAGGAAATCCTTCTTTCATTAGGCTCTTACAAGTGGCAAACATACTAGAGTTCACCTGACACTTTCCTACTTCCACACCTTTGTTCACATCATTTACCCAGCTTGGAATACACTCACACCTATTCTGTGCTTATTAGTTTTTCTATCCCTCCTTTGTGCACTATTCCTTTACCAGGCCAGCCCTAACTAAAATTCAATTAGACTTAATGAAAGATTTTGTGACTTATTTGTTGGGGGTTAGGGATAGGAGGGAGGGGGACCAGAGGCCGATAATTGATTCTATAAACAAATGAACTTGAAAGAGCATACCCATTTATTCATTAAAACAAGTGGAAATATTTTACTTAACACAATGTTCCTTAAGGGGACACATTGCCAAAATGAAAAGAAACATTGGAGGAAAATGACGCCTTGTCTCATTTGGTTCATACCCAGGGAAAGAAAATAAACAGCTTAGGTGTAGTCCATGCTAAACACACTTGTCCAGAAAACAGAATTTACTCTGAAATCTTGGCCATGTCCGCTGTTTATGAGGAGTTGTGGGTGTAGAGTTTTAGAAGTATCCTTTCCATTAAAAATACAAGGGGGGTCAAAACCTTTAAAGTTGTGTAGTGCCTGGGGTTAGAAAAGAAGCAAAGAAAGGCTTCTAAAATAAATTGAGTTTCTTTTCTAGATTTATTCTAGGTTTTCTGAGTTTGTTTTTTGTGTAGCTGAAACCACAATTTAAAATGGGTGTTTAGGAATCCCTAGGATAGGAAGAACTTCAAAAATTTGATTAGGTTCAACAATCATTAAGTGGCTACTGTTGTTCAGGCTCTGGTGTTACAATGACAAAAACAAAGCAATCCCTTCCTTCAAAGAGCTTACATTCTACCAGGCAATAATATAATGATAGCTAACTATATATGGTGATATATAATATAATGATAGCTAACATCTATATAGTGCTTTAAGATTTGCAAAACACTTGACAGATATTTCATTTTTTCCCTACAGTAATTCTGGGAAGAAGGTGCTATTATTATCCCTGTTTTTATACATGAGGACACTGAGGTAGGCAGACTTCTCCAGGATCACACAACAAGAAAGTATCCATAGTCATAGCCACACTTGAAACTTGAACTCCCTGACTCCAGGTTCAAATCTATATCCACTAAATGCCTAAATAGTTACCTAAATGCCTAATTAGTCAACAATCATTTATTTATTTGTTGAGTGTTTACTATGTGCCAGGTACTGGGAATATAAATATAAGGAAAAAGAAGGACAATCCCAATGCTCATGGAGCATTCAAATGGGGGCAGACAGTACATAAAAGGAAATTGAAAAGGGAAGAGGGGTTTGTTACTCTCCAGGTGTTTCATGAAGAAAGAAGTCCAGAGAGTCAGGAACTAAGCTGAGAATGAAAGGAGGAGTAAATCTTGCTGGACTGAGCCAATTGGCTACTCTCTTCAAAATGGACATTTTTTTTTGTGGAGAACATGAGTCAGAGGAAAGGGTTTGGTGGGAAGACTGAAATTCTAGGGTAAGAAGGCTGCTATGGCATGGTGATTTAAACTTTGTGAAATGTTTTACAAATATCTCATTTTATCCTTACAAAAACTCTGAGTAGGTGCTATTGTTATCTCTTTTTTACAGATTGGAAAACTGAGGCAGACAGAATTGCACAGGGTCATATAGCTAGGAAGTATCTAATACTGAATTTGAATTCAGGTCTTCCTGACTCCAAGTCCAAATCCAGAAGAATACAGATAGTCAAAGGCTGATCTCACAATGGAATTAAGTGTGTGTGTGTGTGTGTGTGTGTGTGTACACCATAATAATAACAATTACATATATATATATATATTTAGTATTTTAAGGTATGCAGAGTTCTATTACTTATATTATCTCATTTGATGCCTACAGCAACATTGGTAGGCAGATACTATTTTAATCTCCCATTTTACACAAGGAAAAACTGAGGGAAACAAAGGTTAAATGAGCTGCCCGGAGTCACCACAGTAAAATATCTGAGGCAGAATTTGAATACAAGTCTTCTAGATTCCAGTCCAACACTCTATCCATTACACTACCTAGATAAGTATGTGCAAAATAACGTCAGAAGAGAGATAATTCTAACAACTCATGGATTAGGAAAAACTCAAGCATAAGAAACATTGCAATAGAATTTCTTTCTTACTTGTAATAGGTATATAACATGCTGATGAGACCAGCAAACGGAAAGTATGAGAGCTTCTCTTGTTTTCCTCTGTGACTTCCTCCCTCCTTAATGCCTCCCCATTTGTGAAAAAGGGGATAGTCTTTGCCCCTTAATGATTGTGAACAGTCAGCAGAAATGCATCCACTGTGAACAGTCAAGTGGTAATCATGAAATTTTCAGGTCTCTGAAAGGACCCTGAGATCATTTCCCTCCTAGCACAGAACATTTTGAACTCTTTAGCTCTAAGTAAAGACAATCAATTCTACGGCTGAATGGAAGAATCAAGGCAAGGCAACTCTTTGTGGTCATTTTCAGTTTATATCACTTTGATGCTGCAATGCCAGCAGGAAAACTCCCAAATCAATGGGTAAAGCCATTACTGAGGACAAGGAAACACAGGGAGACAAAACAAAAGTTGCCCTTTTCCATGCCTCTATGCCCAGGAAATGTTTTCAAATGGGCATCCTTGCAGGCCTTCAAAATGGGGATAAATATTCCTGTCCTGCATAATTGTAGGATTGTTGTGTCAATCAAATAAAAGAGTGGTTATGAATGAACTGTTAAAAAATGCAAAACCCTATAGTATCAAAGAGAACAGTTGAGATGAAGGTATGAAAGTCCAGCCATCCATTTAATTCATCCATTCATTTACCAACCTGTTACAAGGCACTTAAGCACTGTGTAACAAAGAAATAAAAGCCTGCCTTCACATTTTTTTAAATTAATAAGCATTTAAAATACTTATGTAAATTGCTGTGAGGGTAAAGTTTCCATTTAAAATGGAAAGTGCCGGTATTGTACCTAAATTGGGAGCTCATCTTTTCCTTTTGAGAGTGGTTACCAAGCTGTGTGTTTGAGTTAGACAGATCACTTGTACCCAATCTCCCTGTCCTTCCTTACAACAGTTATGCGACTTTGGCTACATGTAAACTTACCATGTGTGGAATTTTTAGAAGCTGTTTTGTAAAAAAAGGGCTCTTAAAAACTGTCTGATGATGGCTTTTAAATTTTCATTTAAAATATCAAATGGTTTTAAACATATGCTTCCAGCCTGATGTGACTATTGAATAAGTAATTTTATAGATCTAAAGGAAATGTAGATGAGCAAATACCTTAAAATACATAGTAAGAAAATGTAAATAGAGAAAGAAAGGAACAAAAAGGAATAAGAGATACTTTGTTGGAGTTGGGTGTAAATTCAAAGAATGAAGTCTTCCATATAAGGATACTGCAGCTGAAAGGAGCTTTGTATGTCCACATCCAGTCAAAATTATAACTTAAAAGTCACTATTAATACATAATCTTTACTAGTTAGCCATAAAACACAATTCAAAGCAAAGACATTTAATAAATTAGCATGGTAAAAAAAAGTAGCAATAAAACATAAACCTAAGTCACACCTTTCTACAAATATACATACTATTTCTGTGAAGGATGTACACATAAAGGGAGCATGTGTGTAGAGGCACACACATACAAGGTGTATGCATGGCCAACCATGTTTGTGCAAATTCATCGGGAAGATAAAGGAATGAGGCCACTCGTTCCTCCAACACTGGAAAGACTGACTTCTTCTTACCTTTCAGGTCTCCTTATATATTACTCTCCTTGAGGCATAATGGTGCCCTACATGAAGTTTGATGAATAATACAGCACTCCCATCTCCTGACTCTGCCATGTCACAGGCTTAGCCTCATACTTAGAGTTTTCTTCTCTCTCGTTTCTACCTCTACATCTCCTTGCCTTCTTTCAGGACTCAGCTCAAAGCCCACCTTTTGGAGAAGGTCCTTCCAAGTCCACTTAATTACAAATGCCTTTTCTTCTTCTTCTTCTTCTTCTTCTTCTTCTTCTTCTTCTTCTTCTTCTTCTTCTTCTTCTTCTTCTTCTTCTTCTTCTTCTTCTTCCTCTTCTTCCTTCTTCCTTCTTCCTTCTTCCTTCTTCTTTCTTCTTTCTTCCTTCTTCTTCCTTTTTGTAAGGCAGTTGGGGTTAAGTGACTCACCCAAGGTCACACAGCTAGTTTTTGTGTTGTTTCTGAGGCCATATTTGAACTCAGGTCCTCCTGACTCCAGGGCCGGTGCTCTATTCACTGTGCCACCTAGCTACTTCTCTTCCCTTCTTCTTAGATTGCCTTCTCACATCCTCTGTATATATCTGATATGTACATAATTGTTTCCACATCCTCCTCTCCCATTGGAAGCACTTAATAAATGCTGACTGTGCCTGGTGGTGTCACCACATTGTTCTCACTGGGCTTGCTCCTGACTAGTGTATGACAGGTAAGTCATCTCTATTGTATTCAATCTCTTTTGGACCCTGATCTGTTGTACTTGTTGCCTTACAGTCAAGTCTGTCTTTTGAAATGAACATTCTGGTTGCCAGAGATTTAGAACTTTCCCAGAGAACTCATTCCTTATTAGGGGAATATTCTTTAGGCTACTTGGTATTAAACTCTAGGCTACATCTAATCAGCCTCCTCTCTGGGGCATGGTACTCTCCAAAGAACAAATTGCTGAGATTCTCAGGGGTCAGGATCCCTCAGTTTCTGAAATCAAAAACCCTTCTACTATTCTGTGCAGAAGAGAGAATTATAAGAAGAAAACAGCACAGATAGCAAACCAAACCCTGGATCAAGGTTATTATCCACTCCCTGCCTAGCCGTATCCCTGCATTTATTACGTATATATGTTCAGCAAAGTCTATAATCTTTTTAAGCTTTCAGCTTCTTTTACTGGGAAAGAGATTATTTCTTGTCCTGTGGAAATTTGCAAATTTGAGACAATCTTTTCTTCAACATTCAGTTCCTCCTCTGCTCCTTCAGTGGGAAATATCACAGTGAAAGGAACACATTTAAGCATTGACATGATGAATCCATTGAGTAGGTAGCATTGTAATAAAGTCAATAATTGGGAGAGGGAATGTGTGAAGGTGATAGAAGATAGGATTTAGCACCTAGAAGATCTATGAATGAATTCATCCTCAGACATTTACTAGTTAAGTCTCAGTTTTACCATCTGTAAAATGGGGATAATAATAACACCTTCCTTTCAAGATTGTTGCAAGGATCAATGTATTATATCTAAAACATTTTCCAATTCTTAAAAGTGCTATGTAAATATAAGCTCTCATTCTCATCACATCACCTTCTTATCCCATGGGCCCTAAAGATTCAGGGATTTCTATCTTATTTTTTCTTAAAGCAATTGGGGTTAAGTAACTTGCCCAAGGTTATGCCAGTTTTGTGTGTGTATGTGTGTGTGTGTGTGTGTGTGTGTGTGTGTGTGTGTGTGAAGTATCTGAGGCCAGAACCAATCCCGGGTAAGGAGGACCACTGCTCTTACTCATTGTGCCACCTAGCAGCCCCTCTAGATTAGTTTTTTAAAATGTATTTATTTACTTTTAGTTTACAACATTCAGTTCCATAATCGCTTGAGTTCCAAAATTTCTCTCCCTCCCTCTCCTCCCCACTCCCCGTACACCATGGCAGCATGGAATGTGATATATGTTCTACAGATACCTTCTCATTAAACATTAGTCAAGTTGTAAAGAAGAATTATAACCAATGGAATGAACAATGAGAAAGAAAGAATGAAATGAAACAAAACAAAACACAAAAGAGAGAGAGCAAGTAGTTTGCTTCAGTCTGCATTCAGACTCTCTAATTCTTTTCTCTGGATGCAGATATCTATCTTAGTTTTTAAGAAAAAAAATTATAGTCTAATAAGGTATTATTAGGATGTATAATAAGACATTAGAAATTTTCTGTTTAGTCCAATCACTTTATATGAAGATGAAGAAACTGAATATTTGATATAAAAGATGGTCAGAAATCTTCTGAATATTCCCAGTCACAACTCTTGGGGGAATAAGATGCAACTGGAGGAAACATAGGATTTGACATTTGATACAAAATGAGAGGGGATGTATTGGTTTAAATAGTGACAAAAGTTTCACCTCGATTATGTTAAATCTAAGTGCACCCCATACACTGTTATACCTGTGTATTTCAATATATGGCTGTTTGTTTTCTTTAAGACGTATTAATAGGAATGTGACCTATATTCAGACCCCCAAAGTATGGACTTATCAAACTTACGTGTCTGAGTCAGTAGATTGTCAGAGTATAGAGTGGTACTGGAGACAGATAAAGAGAAATGAGGTTAAATGGAATGAGGGGGGAGATGGTAGTTCTTTCATCATGATGAAGTTGTTCAAGAACTATAAAACTTGAGACCTTGAGAGTGCAAGAGGCAGCTAGAGGTGTGGTGGGCAGAGCACTAGCCTTGGAGTCAAGAGGTTGCTACTTTTAGTCATATCTGACTCTTCATAAGCCAGTCTGTCTATGGGGTTTTCTTGGCAAAGAGACTTTAGTGGTTTGCCAATTCCTTCTCTAGTGGATTAGGCAAATGGAGGTTAAGTGACTTGCCCAAGGTCACACAGCTAGGCAGTTTCTGAGGTTGGATTTAAACTCAGATCTTCCTAACTCTGAGCCCAGCACTCTATCCACTGTGCCGCCTACATTCCCTAGATTTAGGAGGACCTGAATTCAAATCTGGCCTTATATTCTTATAAGTTGTGTGACCCTGGGCAAGTCACTTAATCTCTGTCTCCCTTAGTTTCCTTGACTATAAACTGAGGAAAATAATAGCTCCTACTTCACAGGGTTGTTGTGAGGATCAAATGAGATACTTGTAAAACAGTCCAGTGCCTGATGCTAGTAGGTACTTAATAAATGCTTATTCCCTCTTTCCCTCCCTCCCTCCCTTCCTTCCTCCCTTCCTTCCATCTTTCCTTCACTTAACCTCCATTTGCCTAATCCACTAGAGAAGGAATTGGCAAACCACTAAAGTCTCTTTGCCAAGAAAACCCCATAGATAGACTGGCTTATGAAGAGTCAGATATGACTGAAAGTAACAACTTCTTGACTCCAAGGCCAGTGCTCTGCCCACCACACCTCTAGCTGCCTTTTGAACTCTCAAGCTCAGAAGTTTCATAGTTCTTGAACAACTTCATCATGATGAAAGAACTACCATCTTCCTCCTCATTCCATTTAACCTCATTTCTCTTTATCTGTCTCCAGAACACACACACACACACACACACACACACACACACACACGTACCACTCTATACTCTGACAATATACTGACTTAGACATGTATGTTTGATAAGTCCATACTTTGGAGGTCTGAATATAGGAACATTTTCACATAAACATCTCTGACCTTGGTGCTGGAATGGTGAAAATTCTGATAGGATCACTAGGAAGAACAGTTTGCCTCATTTTACACATTGTCTATTTCTGCACTAGAATAAGGGAAGCACCCTCTTAATTTAAGCCAACTATTAGGATATTCCCTCTAGAAAGAACCTTTTTATGACTCTGCAAACATTTGCAACAGTACTACATAAGAGAGATCTCCCTGGAGAGGCCATTTCATATTTGATGTGAAATCCAAATTATAAAAACAAAACAAAACACAGGACACTTCAAAAATGACTGCTTACTTCTAGAGCAAGACAGGATGCATCCAATAAGGTATCGGGGTCTTCAGTGTATTCCTAGCTGAGATACCTTCAAAGTCCTGTCTTGGATCAGACTGCAGGAGATTTCTAAGTAACCTGGCCTCAGTCTGCAGTTTAAGGCATCCTAGAGTTGTCAGTCACTTTTGGTCTGTCAACTCCTGGGAAGAAAACTAGTGAAGAAACCCAGAGAGAACAATAGCTAGGGACAGGAGTTCCTAAAATTTATGGCCTAATCTCCATTCTAAATTCATTTTTTCTTTTTTCCTCGACAGCCCCTCCTTTTACAGTATGTACATGGATAGCTCTGGCCGAGCAGTCATACAAGGGCGCTTGCTGAGCACACTTTGAGGAGGAAGCCTCTGCTGACCATGGGATGGCAGCAGTTCCATTGTCATGGCACTGCCTGCTGGCATAGTCTGTGGGGAGGATTTTGTTTCACTGACTTTGAAGTGGCTCTACTTTGATGTACAATAAGAAAGTCTTTCCCCTTACTTACCACATAATGGAAGAGTAAACAATGGGCCTTTTAGTCAACAGTCAGAAAGACATATGCAATGGCTTCCATGTGCAGTGTGGAAAAACCTATGCCATCCTATCCCATGAAAGGTGACTACGCCCTAGAAGGATTAAAGGGAAGAGCTTTGGTGATTTCATGGCAGGCTCTCCTTCCTCTTCTGTTACTTCCCCCAAAATACAGCAAGGGTTCTTATCCTAGGGTCTTGGATAGGATTCAGGGAATCTATGAACTTGAGAAAAAATACATTCTTGTTTTCACTGAATTTTTAATGGAATTTTGTGATTTGTTTCAATTACTACAAACGTTAAGAATAATTATTGTGAGAAGGGTTTGGTAGTTTTCAACAGATTAAAGGTCTGTGACATTAAAAAAAGTTATGAGTCCCTGGGCTTGAGGTTTTTTATGTATCATGGTAATATTTACTACTCCTCAACCCTATCCTACTCTTCATATTAAGTCATTGAGAATAAGACACAAAGGTCAGGTATCCTGGACATTATAAAAAGTGCTTTACTTGACCACGAGAAGTCACAAAAGGACAAATGACATATAGGTCAGAAATACAATTTGAAGAATTATTTATATCAAGTGTAACTTAGGAGTTTTTGTTCAGTCATTTTCAGTCATGTCTGACTCTGTGATCTCATTTGGAGTTTTCTTGGCAAAGATATTAAAGTGGTTTTCTATTTCCTTCTCCAGCTCACTTTATAAATGAGGAAACTAAAATGACCAGGGTTAAGTGACTTGCCCAGGGTCACATAGCTAGTGTCTGAGGCCAGATTCTAACTTAGGTCTTCCTGGTTCCAGGCCTATCTGGGTACTCTATCCAGTGCCCCACCTGGCTTCCCTTCTTCTCTAAGAAGGTAGTTGCTTATATTTGGATAAGATTGCACAAGCCTCTCTTCAGTTCTCAGTCTCTTTCTCCTTATCTTGATCACTGTGTTCCTACTTATTTCTAGAAATTGATTTCTTCTTGCCTATACTCTCCAGCAATCTCTTGTGTACAAGAGGACAGGGGTTTCCCAGCATGCCCAAAACCTTTGTCCTCTAGTTAAAACATACCATTTTCTCCCAATTATAGAATGTTGTCCTAAGGCAGTAGATGCTAACTGGCTTTATGTGTAACGTGATACTTTGTTCATCACTCCTAGAATGTCATTTATTAGCCCAGTCACTGGCTAGATAGTCCAGACACTTCCCGGATGGTTTATTGTCACTTTTGAACACTCATTCTCCTCAGTCTCTTCTGGGAAGGAGATTCCTTGGTAATTTTGTTGACATATAATTATTAAAATTATATATTATGTAATATGATATATGTGTAATTATTTAAAATTATAATTTATATAATATCATTATTTTTAAATGGACTAATCTGGCCTAGATGAGTTCGGAATAAACCTCCTCCAATTAATTGTCATTTAAACGATTTCCTAGAGTGTTTTATAATTTTCTGCACAAATCTTTAGTGTGTCCTTTGACCCAGATATTTTAAGCATTTCATAGTTATTTTCAGTGGGACTTGGCTTTCTAATATAACCTTCTGGATTTTGTTATTGTTACTTAGACATGCTGTTGATCTCTCTGAGCTATTCTGAGAGAAGGCCATAATTAGGCCATAGGCCTCCTTCCACCAGACTCTCAGTCGAGTTACATAACAGTTGTAAACCTCAATTTCTTTCCCATCCTAGACTTCAAAGCATATGTCAGCTAGCAGCTATGATGGTGTACCTGATGCTGCTATCCATAAACTAACAATGTTCATTAGCTCAAACAGTTTTATTTTCTTTATTGTTTCCTTCTATAGTACCACAATGGGGGAGAAGTACAGACTATAGGAGTCATTGATCAATAGCTTTTTTTCACTTACATCTAGCATGTAGAGAACCCTTTATAATTTATAAAGTTCTATCTATGTATCTATGTATCTATCTATAGTCTGTCTGTCTATGTACTATACATTACTATCTCACCAGATTCTTGTGAGGATATACACATGTATATGCCTATACATATGTATATAATATCATTTTATATTACATATATAAATATTTTAATATAATTTGATCTAGAGAACCCTTTTTAATTTACAGAGTTCTACCTATCTATCTATCATACATTCTTATCTCACAGGGTTCTTGTGAGGATATACACATGTATATACCAACATATAATATCATTTGATATTACATATAGAGATATTTAATATCATTTGAGCTAGAAAACCCTTCATAATTTATAAAGTTCTGTTTGTCTATCTTTCTATCTATTTGTCAATCTCTCGATCTACACATTCCTATCTCACAGTGTTCTTGTGAGAATATACACATGTATATACCAACATATAATATAATTTGATATTACATGTATAAATATTTAATGTTATTTGATACTCATAAGAATCTTGTGAGGTAGATGATTTGCCTAGGGTCACACAGCTAATAAGTGTCCAAGGGAGGATTTGAACACAGACCTTTCTGAGTCCCAGGCCACAACTCTTATTTGCTATTCCAACTAGGTTATAAAAGTGAATTGTGTGCACAGCCATCTTCACATCTGCTTCACCCCACTCCTGCAGTGAAAATACCCGTTGGAATGAGGTTCTTTTCCAGATAATCCTTTCATTTTGGAGCAACCAGGGACTGTCTGGAATTGAACTTCTCTTTACTGACCCCTGGGGTGGGCAACATAATGTGAGCTCTGAGCTATGCGCTCTTTTGGTACTATACTCTGTCTTTTGCACCTGAGTCACCAACTCAATGCCTCTGTGATTTCATCAAAGTGGGTACTTCATCCAACAGTTGTCAATTGTAAGTCATTTAGCCTTGCCCATTCTCTGTGACTTTTGTCCATGTTCTCTCAAAATTATGCTAAGCTGAATCCACTCAATGTATGTGCATGCAGCAGGGAAAGTCCTTGAATTCTTCTAAAAATCTGAGGTTACCAATGGAGCAAATGGGCTCTCCCTAGCTTTTCTCTTATTCTTTTGCTACCCAACCAGTCCTTAAACAAAGCAAAGCAAAATGAAACAGACCAAAAACTATCTATTAATCTATCAATTTGTCTATCCTTTGATAATACCCTTTGCATTCTCAGTAGTGCCAGAGTGATTATCCATCACCCCCAATATTTTAGTAGTAAAAAATAAACAAGTTTGCAAAGTCTTTTACATTTATTTACATCTATTGCAACAACCCTATGAGGTAGTTGCTACTGTAATTCTTCTTCTTCACAATTTGCAGATGAGAAAACTGAGGCAAAGAGAGATTAAAGGAAGGGTCATACAAGTAGTAAGTGGCTGAGGATGGACTTGACTCCCAATTTTCCTGAATTCTACCTATTGCTCCAATGTCCAAGTACTTAGTCCAATCTTTCTGACTGTAATATGCTCAGAGTTCTCTGCATTGGTGCAATAGACCTCACCCTCAGAGTTTCCTCAACAAATGACTGGACTGTAACTGTTAACTTGGTTATTATTTAACAGAGATCCTCATTCCAAAACTTCAGTTATTATCATCCCTGCTATGTAAGAACCTCCTATAAATTCAGAAAGAATAGACCCAGGAAAGCTTGTTAAGACAGGAGCAAATTTCTCACTTGAAGCAGCCTTTGGTCCTACCCCCATTCTAATTTCCCTATACCTTTTCTGATTGGCTGAATTTTCAGAAAGAGCATGATTGAATTTTCTTCTTGAGTGCATATTACATAGCAAAAGATCACAACTTCTTTGGGTGTGCTCTTTGGAGCTATTTTCCAAACCAATATCCTTGACGTCTGGAAATGAACCCAGCTGATCTTCAAAAAAGAATAATGTGGAACAATGGTCTGACAAACAGCCAGCCCAGCTTGGGCTTCTTTGGCCAAGTTCAGCTGGCTTAGGTTCTGTTTTGTCCTCCTGAGTCCCACCTGAGTAGTCTGCTTGAGGGCCTACAAGGCTGATTTTTCTTAAACTCTGACAACCCCCTTTCCTAACATTTCCTGACTAAACCTATCTGACTGAATCAGTGCTAAGTAAGGGAAGCATAGTTTTGGTTGTTGAAGCATAATTGTTATAATGTCAATTGATCATCTCTAACTCTCCTGACCACTTAGGTCAACCTAGCATGCCTCATGTCCTCCACAGATATTGCACCTTTGATCAAAATGATTTGGAGTAATTTTTGCCAATCTTTGTCCAAAGTTTGAGACCTTCCTTACTTAGAGCTAAGAGGTTGTTACGAATCTAATAAAATTATCCCCTGCATTCTCAGTGGAGCTAAACTAATTATCCAGCACCTCCAAATACTTTAGTAGTAAGAAAATAAATAAGCACCTATTAAGCTCCAATTGAAACTGAGTACTATTCAGTCATCAAGGTGTTTAGAATGGTGAAGATACATTCCCCAAAGGTTTTCTGTTAGTAACTTATTTTCTCTTGGTTAGTCACTCCTGCAACATCTTTGTGACAAATGGCAGTGACGATTTGAAGTCTTCCTTTCCAATGAATGGTACATTTTACCCTGACACTGGCCTCCCTGCTACTCCATTATCCAATTTTGTGCATTTTCTCTGGCTTTCCCCCATGACTAGAATTCTCCATTCCCTCAATTTGGTCTCCTGACTTTCTTCAAGTCCCTTATAAAATCTCTCTTTCTACAACAAGCTTTTCTGATCTCCCTTAATACTATTGCCTTTCTTCTGTTAATTATCTATAATTTGTCTAGCATATATCTTGTTTGTATATAATTACATACATATCATCGCCTTCTTTATAGTGTAATTATGGTGGCCACTCACCCTAATCACATATATAATAATATACCACAGTACAATACTCCCTAGTCTCATCTCATACTTGTCTATTTTGGTGCTTGAAAGAGTGGTATCTTGACTTTGACAAGGTTAAGACTGATATCCTAGAGGGCCACCAAAAAAATAATGATCAGTAATTTTTAAACAACCCCCCAGACTCATAGATCATTTGATCTCTAAATCGTATAAAGAAGGACCCATGTAAAATCTGAGGATGTCTTGCAAAATTTCTTTGGCTAATGCTCCCACCAAGGGAAACTATGGGAACATTGGTATCTCTTGAAAATGCCCAGGCTAATAAAGCATCTCAATGTGAAGAATATTGTTTTAGTCTAGAAAAATTACAGATAAAGCTTGTACCTACTCCACTTAACCCTCCACAAACTCTATTTTCTTTTTTGAAGAGAATTAAGCAAAATATCTTCTTCTGGGTTTTATCAAAGAACTGGAAAGTGGGGGGATGCCCATCATTTGGGATACAGCCAAACAAGTTGTGATATATGATTGAATGCTACTGGGACATAAAAAATGATGACATTGATGACTTTAGAAAAACAAGATCTATATGTTCTTGCTGAATTATGATAGGTCTGGTGCACCTTGGCGCACACATTTTTGGGCTAGTGCCAATGTCTCTCTGTCCCTTGATAGAGAAACTGGAAAGAGGAAACACCTGGAAACTTTTTTGGGTCCATTTAACCTCACTTAACTATCCATTGACAATTTCAACAGTAGTTTAATGAACATTATACATAATAAAAACATCAAGTATAATGCAGAGTTAAAGAAGACAGTTCTTAATACAACTAGAACATTTTCCTACTCTTGGTTAGAGAGAACCAAAGAGATACAGCTGGGAAGACTATGTTGTTATCGCTAGGTAAATCAGTCAGTCTTAATTTATATCTGCTTCTTTCTCTTCTCCAGCTGTGCCAATCAGCCTTATGGAGAACAGGGCAGCTGTGTGCCATTGCTACTTGACCATGCAGATGTGGTGAATTGTACATCCAGCAGTGCAGGACGCATGAAATGTGCTGTCATCTGTGAAAGGGGATTCATCGTCCAAGCCAGCAGTGGACAGAGACTAAGGCCCATGCAGGTAAGTGAAGTGGTACTTGGTTGGAGAGGCCCACAGAGTCAGTATGACCACAGGATTAATTTCTAGGTGCAGGGATATTTTTATTTTGTTGATTTTCATTTTGAGATTAAAAAAATTCCTAAGAAGGAGCAGATAAAGGCCTTCACAAAGAAGGCCTTGACTTTAGAGATGGCAAAGTTATATATATATATATATATATATATATATATATATATATATATACACCATCTGTGGCTCTGAGATAAGAGATTTTGCTGTTTGAATAAACTGTGAATTTCTTGCTAGGCCTGTATTACGGTAGGAATGCCTGGTACATTCCCATTTCTTAACTTTTTTCTTGTTTGAAGCTAGTTTTCTTTGGAGATGAGAATACCAAAGTAGTTAGAGATGCCAAAGGTTAGATGACAAGCAGCTGTTCTCTAGTTTGATACCCTTTCTTTTAAAGAGTCTTAAAAAAGAAGAAATTGTCCTTAACCTAGTCTTCCTCACCACTCATGAGAAGCTCCAAATCCATTGGTTTAGGCAGAGGTTGCTTGGTTCACTCTAGCTCTTTGGTTAGATTTCATCAATTCCAATAATCTGTTTACAAACAATCATTCATTTAATAATCATTTGATTGGCAACTATATGCAATGCACTTTCATATTAGATCAAAGGAAACCATTCTCTACCCTCAAATCAGTGATCCCCCATACCTATAGAAATTATGGGATATAAAGGGTGGAAAATATCTTTCCATTAAGTGGAATTCCTACTTTGGAATAGTTCTCATTGTTTGGATGTTTTTATTTATATCAAATATGAATTTGCCTTCAATATATCTTCTTTTTTTTTTTTTGCTTTTTGGAGGGCAATTGGGGTTAAGTAACTTGCCCAAGGTCACAACGGCTAGGTTTTTGTGTGTGCATTAAGTGTCTGAGGTCGGATCTGAACTCAGGTCCTTCTGACTCCAGAGCCGGCGCTCTACTCACTGTGCCACCTAGCCACCCCTTCAATATATCTTCTAATATTTGGTCCTAGTACCCAAACTGTGGGACCAGCCAGAACAAGTCTAACCTCTTGGAAACTAATGTTAACACAAGTGGTGCTGAGGAGCATGATGGAGGTCTGTGCTTTCTTTACTTCCCCCACCCAATCATAAAGGAGGGAGCCCAGAGGGCTCTGCCTTTGCCTCTTGGGAACCATTTAGAGACCATACTTTCTCCTTCTAGCCACTCTGCCTTCTTTCTTCCTTCCCTTCTCCATGACCAGGGAAGCTGGGAAGGTTTTGGTCCCTGAGGCTTGTTACTCCAAATGAGCTCCACTTATAGTTTCTAGAATAATGGAAGCTTAAGTTCTTTAAACTAAGTTGAATGGTCTGAAATTCCATTTTAAAGTTCTGCTTTTGGGTGCTTATAATATTACTGTGAAATGAAGGACAAAGGACTCCTAAAGAAGAGAGATTATGAAAGACATTAAATGCCAGACAGAAGAGTTTGAATTTTATTTTATTCTGGAGCAATGAGGAATCACTGAATATTTTTGAACAGGGGTGTGATATGGTCAGATCTGTGTTTTCAGAGTAGTGATCACTCAATTTTGTGAAGGATGGATCAGAGGAGGGAGACACTGGATTCAGGGAGACCAGTTTGAAAGCTATTACAATGGTTTAGAGGAAAAAGGGGTCTGAAATAGGGTTCAGATTTTGTGATTGTTTCCAATATGTGAAAGACATTATGGATGTATAATTGGCAAGACAGCAGTTGATTGAAAATAAGGGGTAAAAGAGAGAGGAGTCAGGAGTGAGTCTGAGATTGTAATACTGGCTGACTGGAAGGATGGTGGCACCCATAAAAGAAAAAAGGGAAAACTTAGAGCAAGAATAGATTTGGGAGAAAATGTGATGAGATCCAATTTTGATTTGTTGAACTGGGTATCCTATCAGACTTCCAGGTAGAGATGTCCAGCAGGTAATGGTTCATGCAGAACTTAGGAGCTCAGGACTTTGGTTTAGTAAAGCCTGGATAGAAATACATGGCATAGAAAACCATTATTCTATGATTCTAAAATGAAACAATTTAGAAAGGTAAAACTCTCTTCTGCTATCCCCCAGCTAGTCCTAACTTAGATAAAGGTTGAATTACTTTGGCAAAACTAGATATAGAAAGGATTTTCTTACTGCGCAAGAATTTTTCGTTCTGTATATAAATGGCATTTTCTCAGCGTAAGATTGGAGAGCATTGTAGCATAATAATAGCTGACACTTATATATGCCTTACCTCCAACTTATGCTAGATGTGTGGTCATAGACCAGTCACTCAATATCCCAGGCAGATCACCAAGACTCTAAATTAAAAATGAATCAGTAATCTGCATGGACAAAGGGAGTTTCTATATTGGAATTTCCCTCTGTCAACAAAATCATAGATTTGAATTCCCCTCACCCCCAAATAATGAGAATTGAATATAATAAATTTAACATTGTTATTAAAAGAATACTGATTTAAATAAAAGTTATAAGGAATTCATTGTATAATTATAATTTCAATTTTAATATGCTATTAGTAGTGTTATTTTAATATAATCATGAATATTCTTGTGACATTTAAAGTTAAAATTCCCCTCCTTTGAACTCTTTTGTTTATATTTAACATTCTGTAACATACTGTCCCTTGCATAATAATTACTTGTATATACAGGTCACCTTCCTTACAATATTGTAAGCTCCTTGAGAGCAAAGGCGACATCTAATTAATTTTTCAATTCTCCATGGCCTGGCCATGATGTCTTGTACATAGTATATGATGAATAAATATTTGCCACTTGAATCCAATAACAGAAAGGCAGATAAGTTACACAGAAAGGAGAAAAAGAAAAAAAGAAAGTAGGACAGAACAAAAAAGTCATGAAAGAGTAGGGAAAGAAAAATGGAAGTGCTTATTTCTGGAGAAGTGACTGGAGCTAAGGGAAGTGAAACTGAAAATGTTATATGCCCATTAAAACATCTTAGGAAAGTCAAGAAAAAAGTTGCAGAGTTGAACAAGGTGAATGATGATCAAAGTAATACAGAAAGTTTGACAGATATTTTTACAATGGAAATACAGTAATTAGAGTGTGGAACAGACTTCCAGGTATAAGAGACAGAGACTACCCAGAAATCGTGATAGTGTTTATCGATGTGGTAGTAGGTCAGAGTCTTTCATAACTGAGAGCCACAGACTAAAAATGATGGTGTGACCTTTGTCAGCCATACAAAGTGGTCTACAAAGTATTCTCCAGTTGACTGTTGTCCATTTCCTGAAACTGGCAAATTGAGATATTTATAAGGAGGTTTTGGTCAGTGATCAGAAGGTGATAGGAATGGTTTCTTTTGAAAATGTTATCTATCTACCCTTGAATTAGCTATAGAATCAGATCAGAAACATCATATACACAGTGAATCTTGGCTATAAATAAGCACAGTAAGGAGGGATTATGGGGATTTTTGCTAGTCATTATACTTGTGACTCTGGTCGTATTATGGTTTTATGCTATAAAAGATGGTATAGATGGCAGTCTCTTCTTTATACTTTAGCCTGGTGATTCTGATAAATGACATTTTCTCCAGGGGCCTTCTTGTGAAAAAAGGGGGAATATGGATGATATTCAGGATTTTGTGATTAATAATTTTAAAGCAAGAATTTGAAATTTCCCCTGTATTTGAAGCTGGTGTTAAATGAGGAAAGAAAAAGAATAGTCATTTATATTAACCAATATTAACTTAGATGGATGAACATCTCTAATGAGTGATCCAAAGATCTAATCTTGAACTTATAGGGAAGAAGAAAGGAATGTGCTAGACACTGGGCTAAAAACTTTTTACAAATATTATCTCACAAGATCCTCAAAACAACCTGATAAAGTAGGTACTGTTACTATTTCCATTTTATAATTGAAGAAATTGAAGCAAACAGAAGTTAAATGACTTACCCAGGTTCACATGACTAGTAAATATCTGAGGGTGAATTTACTAAGTGTTACTGACTGTAGATGAGCAATCTATCCACTGTGCCACCATCTGCCTCTATACTGTTTGACCTTTTGATCAATAGAATGACCATGCTAGTACCTTGCTCAAGAAACTTTAGCATAGTGCCTGGCATGAAATAGGTGCTAAGGGCTTGTTGGTTTCACTTGCTTCTAATATAAAACACCAGTTCCTTTGTTGGGCATTCAAAGCCCTTTACAATCTGGCTTCATTCTATCTCTCCTCTTAATGCAATTTACATTCCAGGCAAAGAAACCTTTTTGTTATTCCCCATAAATAACATCTCTTGCCAGTGTGCCTTTGAATAGGCTATCCCTATGTTTAAGATGTTCTTCCAACTTACTTCTACTTCTTGGAATTCCTTACTCTCTTGAAGGACTAGCTCAAGTGGGATCTCCTTCAAAAGGCTTTTTTTCTAATTAAAAAATTAATAGACCCCACTCTCTCCTGTTATTTTGCATATGTATATATGTTTTATATGTATATGTGCATTTAATATGTATATATTTATGCATATGTATGTATATATTTATGTATGTGTATATGTATGTAAATATATATGCATACATATATCTGGAACATATTATATGCCCCAAAGAGAATGCAATCTCCTTAAGAGCAGGGGTCATTTAATTTTGTTTTGTTTTGTTTTTGCATCCTTAGTGCCTAGCACAGTGCTTGACACACAGTAGTGGCTTAATAAATGCTTGTTGATGAATGATGACAGAAAAGGAATCCAGAAGAATTTCAAAATTTAAAGATCATTGAATAATATCCATTTACAAATGCAGTAGTGCTAAATGTGAAGTCTTATCCATGTTCAACAGGGAGGACAAATAGCTAGATCAATATATGAGGAGGTGTTTGTGAATTTCAATTTCCTTACAATTCACCAGTGTATTATAGAAGCCTAAAAAGGCACTGACTGACCTTAGGCTACTTGGAGAGAAGTTTAGTGTCCATTAGCAGAGATGTGATAGTTCCACAATACTCTGATCACACAACTAGAATGTGGATTCCATGATTCTGGGGGGTTTTTAAGTACTAGATCTGTAAGACAATAACATTTTACCATATTTTTTACTCTGCCACCTTTGCACGACTTCTGTGGTTGGTCAAATTGCTGGCTATTGTGCATCTACCAAGGAATATCTAGGGCCTGTGTCAAGATGTCTTTGTTAATATTTGCAA